>WAAG01022216.1:0-19614 GCA_013390105.1 Tichodroma muraria
AAGAGATTTTTAACAAAATGTACTTAACTAGATTTTAATGGGAATATTGGAATGGTTAGATTACTTTTGTGGGAGCTGCAACAGCTCAAATTCTTTCAAGACTGGGACCTCAAAAATTAGCTTGAGATCTGGATTAACTGGTACCACCTGCCACAACGCAAAAACATGACAACAGTAATAGGTTTGTTAGTATTAAAACTCATTTTTTTCTCCAAATTATAAGAATGTAATAAGAAAAACAGCAAAGTATTGTTCCTCTTCTAGCCTGTGAATATCCCAGTATCCAGAGAGAAATTGCAGTGGTCTGGAGACACTCAAAGAAACTTAAATACATAGCTACTCCTGTCCTTCTTCAAGGCCTACAGAGGTCTCAGAAGCTTTACATATATTCCCTTAGGTTCTCTATTCAAAATTACCCCAGACCACTTCCAACTGAAGGTTTGAAGGTTGGAATGTGAAGCACACCTGGCCCCCTGCAGCCAGTAGCAATAGTGCCTTACTGGGAAATTCTAAAAGCTTGGGCACTGAAGGTAAAGAGGGTATGTCAGCAGGTAAAGAGGTATGTCACACATAATCCTAAAAAAAGGCCTGAACAACCCCTATTCTGAACTATATATTAGAAGACAAGAGTGAGATTGTGTGCCTGGAGGAAGCAAATCTTTTCCAGTACGACATGAAAAGAAGTAAGAGTGACTAGGAGATTTCTTCCTCAGGCTGGAGGACAAAACCAGTGTTTCATGAAAGCCACAGCCTGGAAGATGATTGAGTGTACTGATATCCCCCAACAGGCAGGGTGGCTGTAGCCAATTCGTGAATATATATCTGCTCCAAACCTGAGGCAGATTGTCAACAGCAGGAATCACCTGGGCCAGCACTCATGGCCAGTTACACACAGTTCTGCTCCGCTGACATCAGTGGGAGTTTCTCTGGGATCTTCAGTGGAGCCTGGCCTTTGCCACTGCTTTGTCTCCCCTGGTTCTCGAGTATGCACAATCTCATCTTTGCAGTGTACTAATGCTCATCTGTGCCTGGCACAGAACACCCTTAAACTGCTATACTCCTCCTGCTGACCACAAGAACGTAAGAATAACCTCTGTGACTCTTCAGCAAAGATTCAATAAAAATTTCAGAGTCAAGGGAATTGAATTACTGAGCATCTGCTCTACATA
Organism: Tichodroma muraria; assembly: GCA_013390105.1. Lineage (NCBI taxonomy): Eukaryota > Metazoa > Chordata > Aves > Passeriformes > Sittidae > Tichodroma > Tichodroma muraria. Next base: position 1,170 of record WAAG01022216.1, read on the forward strand.
ATATGAAAAATAAATGACTCTTGCTGCTAGATTAGAAATCAGCAATCACTCCTCACTATTAGCTTAATTTCAAGCAGGGAATTTCTTATATATGTCGAATTGATGCAAGAGTAATTTGTTTTTTCATTAAAACTTGCACTGACTTTCCATTTTTAAGTCTCATTTGGCTCCTAAAAAAAAAAAATAAATAGAAAATCACAGTAAAATTCCAATAGAAAATCACAGTAGAATTCCAATTTACGCTTTGGACACAGAGGAAAGCCAGAATTTTTCTTTAAAATATGAAGTGGTCTTCACACACTGTCCACTGTACGAGCAGATTTGCTACCCAAAACACTAAAATAAAGATGGAAGGATAAATTGAATGTAAACCATCCTATCTTCTGCCTTAAAGACAATACAGAATATTTCCCCTACAGACTTGAGTAGCAAAAGTTTTGTGACAGATGAAGACAGCTAATTATTTGAACTGTGCTTGAGCCAACATAATTTTATTTAACAAGGGCTATAAGAAAACACTACTTGTACGATTAGCTTTGTATATTTCTGTTTTAGTTTAGTTTTGGAAATTCAGTATAATATACATAAAAAAATAGATACCGAATCACTTTTTTTTCAATAAACAACATACACTGGAACTTTTCTGAATGTATATGAGCTAGCTTAGATAATGATCGGATTCAGTGCCCCAAATAAATTATGGGAAAGGCCTTTATATTTATTAGCAACCACTGGGTGTCACTGTGTCTTTACAAATACAGCTAAAACGGGCTTGATACTATATTAAGAAAATAAATCAGCTGCATATAATATCTGCCATTATTGTGGTTTTTTTTATGGAACTGTCAGGTTGCATGTTCTCCTGTGTATATGAAACTCTTAACCCCAAAGTAATGAACAGGTAGTGATAAGAAAACTAGCAGTCAGCTAGGAGATTACCATAGGAAAAAAGATACACTCTCTGCTTTTTTTACAGTCTGCAACTGTGACTGCTGGCATCAGCATGGGCACAGTTCATTTTATATTCTTTCTCTGCAACATTGGCTACAGAAAAACCTACTATACATTTTTCCCCAGGTCTGCAACTATTGTATTATTAAAGCTTCATACCTTACTGCATTTAGAAGCTGTTCTCCTTTAAAAGATTCATAGTGGCTATAAATACTAACCTCAGCATGGAATTCATCCTGTAAACAACTTGTTCTTCAGAAGGAAGTTCTTTCTTCTGTGAATATTTAAAAAAAAATAAAATTATTATGGCACACAACAGCTCAAAACTCTGGTTTTCCAACCCTCTGTTTCACCAATAGTTTTCAGTTTGACAGAGAAAAGCTAAGCCCAGGATGACTTCCAGGCTTTGGACAGACCATTGCACACATTACTCCCTGAATGCTTCTCCAACTATTCAGGTTTCAGAAGACAGGGTGCCATTGTCAGTGAAGGTTACCATGCACTGCTTGCAGGGACAGCAAAGAGAACCTCAACAGCAGCAGCATCCCATCCTAGAGCTGAGCTGCACTGAGCTCCTGCCAGCAAGGCCTGGTGGGTCATTGCAGGACTGACAGTGGGAAGAGCAGAGGCAGAAAGAGCTTCTGCTGTCAGAGGAAAGAACCTGGATCCAATTCATCGGATTGCCATAGAGCCCTCACTTTCAAGTCCAAGCATATAAGTGGCCTCACAGAGTCTTTTTCCATAAGATTCTGCCACAAGTAATTGTCATGACTGGCACATATGCAAAGCTCAGAAGAAATACCTGGTGATACTCTCTTAGCATCTCTGGACTTAACACCAGCATCAGTAGAAAGTATTGAGTCTGGCAGATAACTGCATCTAAGATCCAACATTTCTTTGGTCTCGCTGCTACGGCTGTCACAGAGCAGGGACAGAAAGTGCAGGTGAAGTGCTTTATTTTTCTTTTGGGTCAAATTCATGTGATATATATTTAGCTATCTGAAGTATTCGTGCGAGACAGGCAGTTGTAGGTATCAATGGCACAATTCTGATTGATCAATCTCAGCAAGGGAGGCAGTAAGGTTAGTGATTTGATGAAAATAGAAGAGGGAAGTACTGACTTAGTGTGAGTCATACATGTTTTATCTTCTAAATTCTGAATACGCATTAGAAACATTCTCTGGTAAGGAGCTGAAGTAACTATGCAGTTGGCTCTGCCTCTGTGAGTCTGCTGATGCCTAAGCAGCTGCAAGGATTGGGGCCTTGTGGTTGCAACTAGAATTGCCTAAAACGTAGGCTTCTCCACTCCTAAATATGTACTATTTCCCCTCCGATCTGGAATGGAAGCTATAGGCACTGTCACTCCCTCACCAGATTTCTTCAGTCTTCTTGCTTTGCTTTTGTTTTTGTTTTTGCTTTCAAAAAGCAACAAAGCTGAGTTATCTCCTGGGTTCCCCAGCAGGTTTGCAGCTGCTGCCCTGCAGCCTGACACAGCACTCTACTCTGTGGCAGAGGTCCCAGGACACTCAAAAGCCCCGCCGGTATCCTGGCTTCCTAGCTCCGAGACCCAGCTCAGGGAGCCAAGTATCTCTAGTCTGTATGTAGCACCCAGTCCTCTGCTGAGGAGGGAGGAGGTCTTGTGACATCCAGTGGGAGTTGAGGCTCCTGGAGCTCCTGGGCTCTGTGTTACAGCCTGGGAGGTCAGCAAGAAGGGAATCTGCCAGCTCTACAGGCAGGGGACTTGAAATTTGGGGATGTCTAACCATCAGCTAGCCTGGAGAGCAGACACACCTGTGCTTTGTTCTATAAGCACAGAGTAAATCTATGTGGGAGTCAACACCAGTCTGAGATTAGCCCAACTGCTGTCAAAAACTTAATTTGATCTCTCAAATCCCAAATCATGTCTGTAACTGTGAAAGCAAGATTTATGAAGAACTGCCCTCTGAGGCATTCCCTCCCAAATTTGTAATGCAATGACATCTTCTTTCCTGACACCAGGTAGAGCCAGGTGCTGTTTGGTCCTTCCCTTTTCCCACACAGGTTTTGCAGAGATGGAAATGATAGGAGCAGTCCTTTTGCTACCAGGATGGAGCCTGTGATATTGGATCATTTCTGCCTGGTCTTCTTCTGTCAGGAGGGCTGAGCAATGGACCTTGCTCTGCAGAAGCTGTCATCAGCTGCAGTAGGCCAGATGCAGGGCTGTGAATACAGCAAGCTATGAGAGGGATTTCTTTAGATTGTTGTCAAGTGCTCTCTCCTGCAAGCCCCCTTTCAGTTCACAAACTGTAAACTTGGTATCTTCAACTCCTTCCAACTCAACTCATTTTAAGCTTTGCCAGAGCTGGCAAAAGTTCTAGACCTTTAAAACATAAACTCCTGCACAGCCCTCTCTACATGAATTTTCAGAAAACTAGGCAAGTTTTGAAAGGAAATACAACAGTGATTTGGAAGAAGTTTGTTGAAACCAAACTATTTCCAAAGAATATGTTGGTTTAGACGGGTCAGGATTTTCCAGTGTCATTACATTTTGTTCTCAAATTCCTGAACAGCTCCAATCAGGTCTTTGTTCTGGTTCAGTGACAGCAATGAGGTCATCATCCAGTCATGCTGGAAAGCAAACCCAGTTTTGTTGAAGTTCCTTTCTCCAGCTGTGAGTTTCTACTTTGTGAAGGGCCTTACCACTACTTTAAAGTGCAGTTTGCATTTCGAATTTCCTTTCCTTGAAGGGAAAATCACAGGATGCTGAGAAAGAGGAACACCAAAGGCATGTGTTTATAATGAGATCATCCATTCAAATGCAAACAAGTGTTGGTGACATTTTTGGGAAGGATGGTTAAAGTGACTACTTTAAGCCAAACAACAAGAAGTCAGGGTGTTTACACATTGCCTTCCTCCATTCTGCAAATATAGAAGCAACTTCTGTGGATGTGTATCTCTTGGTTGAAGGCAAATAGGGGCTGTAATGTAGGAAATGACAGACCTAATAGGAATTTGCTGCCATTTAACTCACATGCTGTGGTTAACCTGGCATATGCTCAAATACCCTGTAGTTAGAGACACTTGCAACAGAGCTAAGAGGGGTCTTCAGCAGAAGCATCTCTCTTCAAATATTTAGAATTCTATTGTGCAGGTTTACCTCTGAGGTTTTACTTGGTTTGCCACCTTACAGATGCTTTTATCAGCTGTGTTTCTTTTCTAACCCACCAGTGCAACTCTTAACAATGTGACACAGACTATATGCATTGATTTAGCCCTAGTCTTTATTTCATAAACTAATGCTAGAGTGTCCTCTCGTTTTATGTTTCTTATGTAACCATGAATTGTGGTACCAGACAGCTATTATGATTTGAATGCTGCAGTCCTTAATGCTAAGATCACCACCAAGAGCATGCATGCAGGGGTTCTCAGATCATGTAGGTTTGCACCAAGCTGTGTCAGAATCACACTGAAGTGCTCCCTGTTTTGAAAAGATCTGTGGGTAATATTGTTGAATCAGCAAGATTCATCTCCAATGTTTTAATTCTTTACATTTCAAGTGACTGATACAATTGGATTCAAGGGTTGTGATCCAAATTGGCCTCTGAAGTGCTTAGTTCAAGACAAAGCAAAATACAATGGGACTTCCTTCTCAAGGCTATTTCTGATTTACCTCCTTGCTAAGAAAATAAGAAGCTGCTTGAGGGGGAGAGACAAAGCATTCTGGAAGTATTAAATGGGAGTCTGGTACCATTAAACGTCACCCAATTATTTCTTAGATTTGTCTTCACAGTGAGACCCAGTGCAAACTAGTCATAATGCAGATGCAGTCCCAAAATTTTCAGTCCACTTTTAAGCAACATTAAACAGAGTGACAGCTGTAGAATTCCACTCTGTGCCAAGGAAACTTGCTAAAACATGCATAGTTTTAATCACTTGAGACAAAAATTTAGGGGCAAGCACCTAGACTTGGGATTTTGGGTGGGTGAATTTAAAAATCCTTATATTTACTGACTTTATAGTGGACTTCACTGAACTGTGGGCAGGTGGGGTTACCTTACACCATTTGTAAAGTGCAGTAATGAAGCAGCTGCTGGTGGATCAGGCAATTCCAGGCCCACCCCTCAATCATAACTGAAGAAAGCAGCTAAAAATGAGATTTCTCTTTCTCTGGTCTTTTGTACACAGACACAAGATTTTTTCTGAGCTTCATGGTTACAGTTAGTTCTGTCTGTAAAGCTCTATGATAGAAGAATTTATCACAAACTTCTTTACAGGTCACTTAGGACCCTTTAAAGTACATAGCATGTGGGGAGCTTATTGTTTAAGTTTCATGTGACTCATGCAAATAAAACTGAATAATAACAATATCTCTTGAACTCAATAAACATGGAGGACTTCTAGGTACAGTTAAAATGGTGCACAAGTCAGAATTATTATTAAAACTGATTCATCTCAGGACTGTTTTAGCCTGAGAAGCTTGCAGATGGTTTATGTCAAAGTTACTGTGGCTGTAACATCCTGGTGAAACCAATTTAAGCCTCCCTTATTCATTTTTCTACTGTGTTATAGCTGTCATCAGTGTATAGACCCAGAGCTAACCTCAAAGATATCTTTTAAAAATAAAGGTAAACTTGAGTTTATAGGTTTTGGTTAAACAGATAAAAACCCTTGTAAAATATCAGGAGCTATCTAGATCTTCAGCTCAGTGTAAATTCAGAGGATTGCCATAGAAACAAGTGTCAATTTTTCATTTTGGAAGAAGCTAGTGAATTAAAGCAGTGAGTTAAATAATTTAGAAGATGAGTATGGATGGCTGCTTAACTCTCAAGCAGCTAGTTTGCTCTATTTATAGCATAGTTTCCATTTTTTCTCCTTTTATCTGTATGCATTTTAATAATTTACTTCTTCACTAATAAAGCATTCTGTGAGGTCAGTATGACCTGCTCTGTACCAACCCACCAAAAATGTGAGCTGGGAGACTTGCTTCTGAGGTCAGATGAAGAGGGTGCATGAAGAAGATGATCAGTCTGAGGGCAGAGGCAGTGATGCTGGCATGACGGCACGTATGAGCAGTTCTGTGACCGATTTGGGAAGTGTAGTGTGATGGCACCACTGCACCAATGACAGTTTCATTCCAGAATCTGAGATGATGCCACATAATTATCCTTCCGCCTAGAAATAAAAGGGCAAGCTGAATGCTGATCCAGTTAAATGGTTCCAGGAAGGGAATATCTCACTGGAAGAAAGGGCAGCTGCAATGCAGAGGATCCCGTTTGAATGAGACAATGCATTACCAGGTGAATGACCTCCTAGTTGAAAATAGGACATGGGCAAAATCTCTCAATATCTTTGAAAAGGGCACATAAAGGCAATCTGTTACAGCCAGGTAACAGACAAGTGAGAAGGCAGATGCAAGGTCACAAAGGCAATGATAAATCTGGGGAGCAGCAAGTCTCCAAAATCTATTTCAGTAGAAGTTGCCAAAAAAAAAAAAAAAGGAAAAAACCCCCAAACAGCAAAAAAACAAAAAAGCAAGCAATTTTGCAAAAATGAGAACAGCTCTGGGGAAAAAACCAAAACAAACCAACAACTAAAAGGGGCAACTAAAGAGTAAGTGTTTGCAGTTAACAGTAAGCATTATTTCAAAGGCTGAGAAGGATGGCAGGACTACCACACAGACTTCAGATATATCCCATTCCACCCTGGGCCCAAAGCAATCAATTGACATGATGTAATATCAGGTTAATGGAAGGTATTTGAAGTAAGAAGACAGGCTTTCAAATATCTGAGGCTACATTAAGAAGAGGAAAATAATATAAAAACTGGCAGGTTAAATATAAATGCATATGAAGGCAGGTTGGAGAAGAGTTTGAGGAACAATTTGCAAAAGACATGAAATGTCATATAGATTCTTTTTCAAATATATGAAGAATAAAAAGCCAGACAACAATTTAGCAGGGCAATTGATAGCCAAGCACAAAAGGGAGTATTCAGACAACATAAAGTCAGAGCAGAAACAGTAAAAAATTTTTTTGTAGTCGTGTTTTCTTTGGAGACTTTGGGTGTATTTCTCCATCAGACTCCTCCTTCCTAGTGGATGAATCTGAGGCTGTGTCACAAACTGAATTGTTGGTGGAAGTGGAACTATCGACAAAGTTAATAGTAACAAATCACTGTACCCAGGTGTAGTTCAGAGCAGAATTGTAAAAGATCTCAAGCCTGTAATAACTGAACTTTTAACTGTTACATGTGATGTTTTGTTTATAACCACCTCAATAACAGCTGAAAGGAATGTCTTAAATTTGTCGGAAACAAGAATTCAAAATCATTCAAAACACTACCCTATCAGGTAAAAATAGTGGTAGAGAATGTAATCACTGAGCTGGAAAAGAGGTTAACAGTGAAGTGGCAAAATTTACTGATGTTAATTTATTGTTCAAGGTAATCAAAATCAAAATGACTGTGAAGATTTGTTGACTTCTGTGATGTTAAGGCAGTAATAGAACAACAAATGAATCTGAATGCATAAATGTAAAGTAAAGCCTGCGGGAGAAACAATCCTATCTACTTGTTAGATTCAAAAAGTTTGTCACTCAGGAGAGAGATTTTGAAAGGTATCCTTACTAATGAACTGTTAAGCTGGTAAAATGCTGAGAATTGTTTGGAAAAGAGTACGGCATGAATCCACAGTGGATCCAGAACTTGAACTTCCAGTGCCATCATCTCAAAAAGCTTATAGTAAAGACAGAAAATATAAAGACAAGCACAAGAGGGACTCTTGAAGCCAGACAATGTCTTCCACAAGAAGAACGGAACACAGCCCAGAAAGCAATGGACAAGTGCTGAGGTAGACTTCTGCAAGCAGAGTGGCAAAGAAAAATGGATAGGAATAGGAATAGGAATAGGAATAGGAATAGGAATAGGAATAGGAATAGGAATAGGAATAGGAACAGTTATCCGTTGCCTTTTCTATTATAAGAGCTATGGATATCAAATAGGCCTAGCAGGTGACAGATTAAAAACAAACAGAAAAGAGGCACTTCACATAATGCATTCCAAGTCCTTAATATTCCTGAGCTGAGTATGCAGCAGTGAAGCATCATTAGATCCCTCCCTACTGTTATATTTGGATCCTTCCAAATATAAGAATAGAGACTCATAAGACTTGGAGTCTTAGGGGTAGGATGCTGTTCTCATGTCCTAGGAGAAGGTTATTCTCATTCCATAACACAAATTAATTTCATTCCTCTCCTTTCCATTTTCTGAGTTTATTTGCTAAAAACTCTTATCATGTCAGCAAAATATACAAGGACCTGGAATTCAACCCCTGTAGCAAGAGCTTCCCAAGAAAACTGGGGATAAGTAGATAATTTTAGTTTCTGCTGAACTTCAAGCAGAAGTCCTTTTGGTAAACACATATCTCCATAGAGAAAACATTGCTTTTAAGGGAGAGCAGTATTAGTTTACAGGGTACGTGATGCCATTTTTCCACATTCCAGTTTAACGTTCACACAAGCTCTTCCTCCCAGATGTGACATTTCGCCTGACACTTACTGCATGTCATGCTCTGGCCTGAAGGCAGTAGGTGAAAGTGACAAGGCATTTAAAGAAAATGTTCCCGCCAGCGTTGTCATGATCTGTTATCACGGAAGTCACTACTGTTTATTTACAGTGGCTTGGTTAAAGACCTGTACCCAGCCCAAGGGCATAAAGCAGTGACCTAAAGTCTTAAATAGAATTTGACTTGAAATAAAATAAAACAAAGGAAATATGTCACAGTGATAATATTTGAAAGATCTGCTGAGTGGCAAAATAAACACTTCCTCTATTTATTTGGCTATCATACCATGGAGAACATGAAACAATTTGTCATTCAGGAATGGTGATACTCATGATCATCTTTGGGATCACTTAACTTACGTATATGAAAACTTAGTGGAAAGACACAAGATCAAAACCATCCCTTCTTTAACTTAATGATACAGTCAACTCTAAGTAAATAATAATTTCCCTTTCCTTTTCCCAGCGGTCATCAGTCTTACTTATCTCAGAAATTCCAGCTATTCTCAATTCTACTTTAATATCTGAAATAAAATCTTGTAATGTGCACTAAGAAAGCATTTTTTAGTTATTTGCGTATTTTTAAAAGGAGTTTACAAATAATATGGATTGTTTTAAACCACTGCATGTTAAAAGATACCTGATGTTCTACAGGGGTAGCTGGGAGACAGAATTTGTGGATTACAATGATTTCCCTTTGCAGATGTGATAAATAGGCTTGGGAAGCAGACACAACTGTCCCCACAGCACATTCCATACGGAAGTTTGGAGGACAGAGGACTCCTGCAGTGCCACACTCCAGCCACGTCCCTGCAGCTCAGAGAGCATCCGAGGGCTGGCCCTGTTGGCTGGATGGAAGAGCAGTACCTGCCAGGCAGAGCAAAGAGCCCGTAGGGATGGGGGCTTGAACTGGCACTCAGGTGCAGGATATCCTCTGACTCTCCCCCTTAGTATGTGCCCAATCCCATTGCCAAGTCATGCCTCGCATTCGTACACAGAAAAGGAGTGAGTGTGTGTTCAAATATGGCCCAATGGATAACATGGGCCCACCCATGATTATGGGGAATTTTCTAGCTAGTCCTCCTTCTGGGTCATATTTCTGGCTGCCCAGTAGATAGGTCTGAAGATACTGACTCTTCTGCACAAGAAGAACAGAAGAAGGAACCTAACAACTTGCTGTTCTAACGACTACTTATTCAAGTACATAAAATCAAACCAGAATTACAAGTCTGTTCTTTTATTTTGTGTATCATTGTGCTGCCTTTACCATATGCTTCTACATTTTCAGCAAATAAGGTAGGAGTGCTCCAGACACTCTCAGTCATGACAAGCTACCTCACTTGCCATGTACACCACTGAACACTGAACAGAAATTTTTCAGACAAAGCCGTAGGTAAGATTCTCAGAGATTCAGTGCTGTGCTTAGGAGCAATGAAAAAATAAATCTACAATATATAACTAGAAACATTGCCTATAATCTGGCAGAAATAATTTTAGAATTATTTAAAGTAGACAGAAGTATGCAAACATGAACAATATGCAAAAAGATGAATATTCAGGGACTAGTATGAGGAGAAAAAGCAACTGGAGTAGTGTCTGAGTATATTTTATGGGGTTGCAGAAAAGGTAACAGAGCAAATGGCCTGGTTCTTAGGGAGCTGCATGAGAACTTCCAAAGTGACTCTATTTTATATCGACAAGCAAAAGTAAGAAAAGTATCCAGAAACAAAGGATAATCTACTTGATGCAGAAATTCTCAGCTCCTGAGCTGTCAACTTTTTCCATAAATTCAGTGGCCTTTTGCTGAAGCCCTTACATATACAGAGCAGGGAAAAGAAAAAAGAATGGCCTGGAGAAAAATTCTGAAAGGTGGCTTAGTTATCTGGAAGATTTAAAGAAATTGAGGGAGAACAGGAATGAGCCCAGGGCAATGACACTGGTGAATGCCTTGTCTTTTTTACATAGGCTTCTCATTAGAACCAGATCTCTGGTCTGAAACAGTAGGAGTCAGCAGGATAAATGTACTGTAAGAAACACATTTTCATCCAACAGTTCAAAAGCCTCATTAAAAATGGTAAAGCTTAATCTGTCTGCTGTGGACTGTAGCAGCAGGCAGCATGGGTGGGGCCTCAGTGCAAGTCTTGTCTGTCTAGTGTTTTAGGGAGCATGAATAAAGATATTTATTCTTGGAAGAAAATAGAATTATTTTCTATGGCAACTGGAAAATAAACACACAAACTGCCAGCAAAACGTCTGTCCCCTGGTTTAGTTTGGGTTTTTGTTGTTGTTTTTTTTTTTTTTTAAGACCAAATAAAAGGTTATTTTGTAATATTCATTGCTAAACTATTTATTCAGCTAAATTCCATGTTGGCTTTTTACAGCTTTGCAGAGTAGTTCACATCGCTGGAAGCTAATGGGATGAGCCCCAAGAACTGTGGTGCAATCTGAGCTTCAGCCTGAGCCCAAGCCTAAACCAGAGCCAGGACACTGCTGAAAGTGAGTGGGGAGAAATTTCACCTGGTTGCTTATGCAGTAGGAAATGTGAATGATGTCGGCACTACTGGGTTGTTGAGGTCAGAGGGAAGGTACTTATTTACTTACTTCTCTTGTCTCTGCAGAAGCCAGCACTACTTGCTTTCAGCAGAGCAGCCTGTCTGCAGCTCATTCACTTCTCTTAAGCCATCTTCGTCTTTTTTTTTGGCTCTCTTGAGCCATCTTGGTTTCTGTACATAGGTTATTCCTTCCAAAAGTAATAGGGTTTCCTCAGAAGATGGAAAGAAGCCTCCCAGCTCCTTTTAAAAGTTAGCTGACTGACTTCTCCAGCATCTTTTCTCCCTTTAACAGAAGCAAGCCTTAGCCCCTCAGACTATTTTTGACTTTCCGTTGCGCATCTCCCTGTCAGCCTCTTTTCCTCTCTATTGTCTGTGAGTGATGTGCCATGCACTGATTTGTGAGAAAAAATAGGAAATATATACCACTAAGATCTGGGGGGGGGGGCTGAGTTTCAGATCTCGTTTCGAACATAAACTTGAAGTAACGTAAATGATCTGATTGCAGGATTCATTTCAAACTTAAAATCAACTGATGAAGCTTTACAGGAGTGCAGCTAACATGGGAGGCCAGCCTGTCTTCTCCTTGGGAGAACTCTTGAGTTTTCCGAATTATTTTGAGACAGAAGGGCTGAAATGGTAGACTACAATTGAAGTCTGCTTTCGTGAGATTATAGTATCTTTGAATACCATGAAAAGGGGCAGCAGTAGTGAGATAATAGGCATAGCACTGAAACATAAAAATACGCAAATTCTTAAAAATATATTCCCATTCCCCATGAGAAGAGAACTTGCTACTGCTACTAGCAGCAGGTTTTCATCTAAGCAGCTGTTAGATCAGGATCTCTTTAGATCTGCCAGTTGGGAAGAAAAATTAGTAATGGATTCAATCACACATCTTCCATGCAACTTGATTTACAGGAATGTACGAATCCCACTTTGACCGCGGAAAAAAAATTAAACAACCTATGACAGCTTCTTCATTTACCCCTTCAAGACTTTTTCTGCCAGAACCTTAATCCAAGGGTCACCTCTCCAGGCTTCCCACAAGCCTGCACAGCAGCACTGTTCCGACGGTTGAGGCTGCTTTTTCTCTCTCTTCCAGTGTGTGTTCTCGCTCCTTGTATCCTGGAGCCATATCACACACGCAGGCATGCACATACCCTCACATGCACTCGCACATGCTTTTCCTAGAACCTCGTACAGTCATCTGTGCTCAGAGCATTCAAATTCCTGAGCAGCTTTGTCTTGTCTTTATTTTGTGCTGAGTATCAGAGAATGCAAGAGTCCCACGCCCAGAAAAAGGGTGAGAAAATTCCAACCTTGATCTGGAGACTATAATAATAGGTGCCCTCAGCCCTTAAAGTGGGCAGATATGGGTTCTAGTGCCAGTTCTCTCTCATCCTACAAAAGTGCAGTTCATTGCACCCTTTGTCGTGTGCAGTAAAAGATGTCTCTTTTTCATTTGAGTGCTTTAAACAAGGGGGCAGACTCAACACCTCTCCTTTCTTGCTCCAAGTGACAGGGCACTATTTCTCCCCAAGTTCCCCTCATGGCCCAGCAGCTCAGCCTTAGAAAGTTTCTCCTTAGAAACTGAACATGTGGTGTAGTAGACATCCCTTGAGCATATTTTTCAGAGAAGGTCTGTGAAGGGTCATAGGTAAAGAGGCATGAAGAGGTAGGTAAGAACACTTACAGTCACAGATTAGGTTGTTTCTGAACATGAATGGTACCTGCTTTTAGTATCTAACTAACTTCTGATCTCTAAGTACATTTAAGATTAAATATTTTGGGGCAATAGGTTTTCTAGACCTCCTTCTAGAAATTCCTACCTTTATACAGCCTAGCTAAATTTTAGAAAGTTTATACAATGCCTTTGGTTCTGATATTCCATTTCAGTCAAAATAGAGCTGTTTATCTCAGTGATATTAATCCTCATTTTTTCCCCCTTGTAAATAAATTGGCATCAGCCCCAGAAACTGTGAGCCACTGGAGCATAACTCTAATAAGCTCTTACTCTTGGATAATTTTAGTAAGTGAAGATGCTAAAGAGTACTTAGGTTTGAAGAGCGAGGCTATTTTCACAGTTTCTCTCCACTGTGAATACTGCATGAACTGTACAACCTGTAAATACTGCATAACTGTACACCTTTGCTAAAACAAACAAGGCATGAAACTTTTTCTCAAACATCTCCTTTACTTACAAGTTCTTGGGAAAATGAACATTGTTAAAAACATGAATTCTTGTTCTTCCCCTTTCTCATTTCTACTATCAAAGTTTCCATATACCCCTGTTTCTTATTTTCCACTAGTGGAACTCACCAGAACCGATGCTGTTTCCAGAGACAACGCCTACACACAGATTTGTTTAAATTAGAGTTAACTGGGGAGACAGAAAAAAATGACAACCTAATTAAGTCTTGCAGTTTCTAGTGGCCTATATCCCATTTAAGCCATGTCTGCCTTACACTTAAGAGGCATTAATTTGTTGGGCAAAGGCGGAAGTAGGGAGGGGTTTTTGTCTTGTTAGTTTTCATTCTTTGTTCTCCTACCACAGCTCCACCACCTTTTGTGTTCCCAGAACAGTAATTTGGTGGTACCTCTGAGGAGTCTGAAAGAAGATGGGGGAAAAAGGTTGTGTCAGAATATGGCAGGAATGGCTGATAGGAAATAATGGAAGGAAAGAGGAGAGGAGGTTAACCTTGTGACTACAGCTGGCTAGCACAGTGATGCAGCACCAGGGATAACCCTGTGTCCCATGTCCAGAGTAGATTGCTTGCTGGTGATGGAAGGGAGAGCCCTGTCTTCTTCCCCATCCATCATGTCTCCCTGAGGTGCTATTTTAGAGGTGTAAAATTTCCTTCAAACACAGATAAAATTATACTTGGGAAACAAAATTTCATATCAGCAAAGCAACAACCTGTCTGGAGTTTCTACATGTGAAATGTGTATTTGAACATGGGAAAACACCCTGGAATTTCCTGAAGATTCTCAGTACTGAGAGTTAATTAGTCACTCATCCTGACTGAAATTCTCCCTGCAGGCTTGTGTGAACAGTTTTAATCATCTACGTATAATGCCTTACAACATACAAATTTTTATTCCCAAATACAAAGAAGAACAATGGATGTGGCTTATTACTCATGTTAGTGAGTAATTACCACAGAGTGGTAACAAAAGGCATTTGGGGAAGACAATGCAAGTGACCACTAAGCCTATTTTTGGTCAGCATATCTGCAGTATTGAATAAATGACTCCATTTGGTTTGATTTGCTGGCCAGCCGCAGTGCTAAATGTTAGTGTGTTCCCAGCAGCTCCCTAATAGCTTCTAAAGCAAAACTGGGATGTGGGATTGGGCATCATTGTGCCAAGTGAAAACCCAGTGCCAAAAGCTCTGCACCGTTAGTCTGCTTAGGAAGGAATCTGCTCTCATTTCCAAACAACCTGACAAAAAGAGGCACTAACACTAGTGAGGGCTTTGAGATGCTAACTAGTGTTTGGAAGTGGAGAAAGAGGAGAGACAGGAAAGACACAGTAGAAGTTTTGGTGATGCTCAGTTGTCTATTACCCACCAGAAAAGAGACATTTCCTGAGAACAGTGTTGCAGGGTTATGTTTTACTTGGCTGAACTGAGCACTCCATTAGGTCTCTATTTATTTGGATTCTCTAATATTCCAACGAGATGCTAGAAGCCTCAGGAAATTAAAATGAGCAATATTTTTAGAGCAAGCAACATCTTTTTGTTCATCGGCTTTTTAAAAGCCCTTCTGCCAGCTTCTCCCCAAGCTCCTGAGACAAGGAACGGGATGTCCAGCTGCCCAAGAGGGCTGCTGAGGCTTGGCTGTTTTCTACATATGAGGGCCTGTCTTGGAGAAAGCAAAGATATCAGAGTCAACCATTTAAAGGGAATAAGATGAAGTTCAAAGGACTCTTTAAATACTGCAGGGAAGAAAGCAAATTTGCTGTTAAATCCATCCACACTTATTTGCAGGCTCATGCAGCTTAAATCTAAATCACAAACTTTGTTTGGAAGCTTTTTGCCAGCTGGTGCAGACAGGTTATATTAACAAAGAAGGAAAAAATTCTACATGCAGAAGAAAATGGACAGTATGAAATAAAATTAGAATACTTGAGAAAACAGTAAAATTAAGTAAAAGGAAAACACTTTATTTCTGTTAATGGAATACTTTTTCTTTTAGGGAACTGGAGAGTTAATCCATTACAGATAACATAGTATTTTCTAAAACACATTCTCCCACATGTGAGAGCATTGATTTGGTGAGAAGAAGATTAATGTCTTACCAATGCCATGTTTATATTGAACATTTATAGCTTTATGTGACTAACAGAATGATTTATCAGTGGCGCTGAAATAGTGCAAACATGTCATCTAGACCTTTGTACAGACTTATACAGTACAAGGCAAGAGGCTTGAAAGCAGTGTCACAGGAAGGGACCTGGGGGTCCTGGTCAATGGCGAATTGAACATGAGCCAGCAGTGCCCTTGCAACCAGGAGGGCCAAGCCTGTCCTGGGGTGCATCAGGCCCAGCATGGCCAGCCGGGCAAGGGAGGGGATTGTCCCGCTCTGCTCTGAGCTGGGGCGGCCTCACCTCCAGGGCTNTAAGTATCTGGACAATACTCTTGGGCACAATGTATGGTCCTCGGGGGTGTCCTGCGCAGGGCCAGGAGTTGGACTTGCTGGTTCTAGTGGGTCCCTTCCAACTCAGCATATTCTGTGATTCGGTGATTCTACATTCACTACATGGGATCTCTAGGATCAATGCTACAACAGAAGTGGTATTTTCATTTGTTAGGATAGAAGATAACAATGTGTTTCACATTTCTAGAATCATTACTAGATTCAATAGTAACAGAAAAGAGAGAAAAAAGAAGTATTAAATGAAGAAACTTAGGATCAAACCTAGGATTTTTAAAGGATTAAACTTACTTACTTCTCACTGCAACTTACTATGAAGTCTTATCAGCCACATGGAAAAAATGCACTCCCTCTTACCACTCTTGATTCTACACCCAGAAAGGAAACCATAAAATTTCTTTCATTTTTCCTTTTTTTTTTTTTTTTTTAAGATGGCATCCAAGATTGTTCTAATTAGCAGCAGGAGACTGAAACCACACTAGAATATTGCTGAAATATAAGCTTAAAGCATTTTGGAAAAGAACACAAAATGCCTCAATATGCTTCCTTGTTTAAGACTGAAATTGGAATAGCTAATTTATGCCACAAATCTGTTTGTGGCAAAGGCTTATGTAGTCTGTTTCTTCAAAATGGTGGAAAACTGCCGTACTTAATCAGAGGAGAAATAAGCTCAAAATTCTTTCAGCATGACTGAATTTCTATTCAGAACAACTGCATTTAGAATTTTTTGGCTGATTTGATGGAAATTTCTTACTACCTTCAGCACAAGGATACAAAAAATTATTGTCAAGAACCATGTCCAATGTCATGGAAAGACATGATCTAGCAAGTTCTAGCTTGCTGGGTAATTGGAGACCCTACTGTGTTCTTCTGTTGTAACAGAGAACTGCAGAGTTTTCATAACTTAAATGTCCGTGTACTTCAGTACTCTAGGGGTACAAAGCATGTAGTCAGATGTTTCATTTGATGAACTGCCAATGCGTTTCTCATTGTCCACTTCTTTGGTAGGAAAAAAATAAAGTATAGACGTGGGTAGGAAATGTAGCAAGCCTGATGCAGCTGTATTCAAACTTGCATCCCTGGAAGTGTTGACAGTAAGTAAATTCATATGAGTTCTTGAATTTCTTATCTTTATCAGTCATCAGACCCATCAGTCATGATGAAAAAACATTCTTAAAAAATGAAGTAATGTAAAACATGTGAGACCCAGAGGGTTTTCAGGGAGCCTAGGTGGTCTGCTCACCTTTCCTGCATCACTCACATCTTTATTTGTTCGTTCATAATGTCGGAGGAAGTTTCTGTTTTCTGGGAACGTGATAGGGCAGACATATAGCTAGCACTTACACAGGGTCAACAGGGCTGCAAAAGTCTGGAAAGAATACCTTGGGAAGAAGATAGTGTGTAGTCAACAAGGCAGAAACCAGCAATCGAGCTGAACGACACACTTGAGTTGAATCTGTTATTTTTTCACTGGGATTACTGCAAATTTCAATTCTCTGTATACATCCAGTCACCATGAATTTTTGTAAGACTATCTATAAAGAGTTACTACTAATACTAATACTACTAATGACCTTAAAACTTCAGTGTTACAATATTTAAGTAATCATTAAGATTTATTCAAACAACATACATGGGTTTGTTTCAGTTGCTGACATGTCAGTCAGCATTATAATCATTCCTACAGCTTTATTCTGCCTGTACACATGTAAGAATAAGAGGACAATAATCAAAGAATCATTATGAATGAGCATATGCAATCTAACAATGAAAGACAGACAAACCTTCTGCCCTTGCAATTTCTAGTTTCATTTCCACTTTGCTGGAACAGTTATCAGACTAGAGACACTAAACAGAACTGTAAGAAATATATGGAAATTATATAAATGAACATTTAGGTTTTATTATAATGGCCTTAGACAAAAGGAATAACAATGTTGTCTATAAATACTTAATTCCACCCTTCATATCCATATAGTAGCAGCAATTAGAAGCTCACATCTGATTTTATTCTGCAGGACTTCTATTTCATTCAGCATGGTGTATCATTTACATTTGTCAGTGACTTCTCTAAAAAACTCATTAGATCCTTACTGGCCTTGCAAGACCTTAACCTATTGAAAAGAAGCTCATTTTTCCTGATTTTTCACAGCAGCAGTCTGCAAAACCCTTTGTGAGCTGGGCTTCTGAAGCCCAGGGTGGGGTCAAAATCTTTGTTGGAGCCTTCAATTTATATCTAATTAAGTCTATGAATAAGCAAACTTCGCTTTTTGCCTGCCATAAATGCCAATCCCTTTGAGACTTTCAATTGTCACGTATTCACTGTTAAAACCAGTGATGAGCTATGAACATCATCTTCAATAAAACAAATTCCCTGGTATCTACTGGTAAAATGGATAGAGCGGTTTTCAGCACTGGTTACAGCTTCTGTGCTCTAAGACATTGTCAACACTAATCTTTCCCCAGCGTTGGGGCCTCCTTTCTGCTGCTTCTTTACTTCTTTGATTATACTTCTTTTTATATTCTAGCAGCAGTGCTAGAATTATTTATATTGGGATTTTGTAGTCATGTGTATCATAAAGTAAATGTGCCACTCATTTATATGCAAATTTAGAGACAACGTCCATACTATACTTCTTCTATTTTGCTCCCGGTTGGAAATCAAATTGTAAGGATTCAGCACTAATAAAATTAATACAATTACAGTGTTTTCAATTCTTAATTTTTTTAACAGTCCTGCAATAGCTG
>WAAG01022244.1:0-18570 GCA_013390105.1 Tichodroma muraria
CTGTGACAGAGCAAGCCCTTCTTCCCCTTCTCCCTCAGTGGAAAGTACATCTTCTTTCTAGCCAGGCTAACCTTTGACTTTGTCTAGAGCATAACAATATTCTCTCTTTTGAAAGCTTCCTGGAGGACTTCTTCTTTTAAACCACAGAATTGCCCTAATTGGACCTCCAAGAACGACTGTCATCTTTTTTTCACATTACTTTACAAACCCACTATGCTCCCCACCTCTCTACTCTGTGGTGTTAGATTTTGTTAGATTTCAGATTAAAATAAATTAANAGATTTCAGATTAAAATAAATTAAAGGCAACTGCGTGAGGTTAAAGGCACTTTAGGGTTTAAACCACTGTTATTGCAGTAGCTCTCTCTCTAACGTGGCACTATCATGCATCCATCACACTGTCAGTTCTCTTTTCAGTGTACAATCGACAGAGAACAAGATGGAAACAGTCCATCAATCTAGTGTCACAGCTGTAATAAAAGTCTGCAGAAAACCTGTAAAACTGCTTACACTCAGCTAGAGCACCAGTGTGCTGGCTGATGTAAAGTATTCAACAGACCTGCGAAGAGGTAGTGCATCAGATGGAAAAACTGCCATTGGAGGCATTTTGCAAATACTAAGTGCTTGCAGATACCTCCCTGTCACAACAGGAGACAATGAGAACTGCACAAACAAACAAACAAACAAACACTTCTGCAGTTCCCACACCGAAGCACAGATAATTCAGCCATGCTTTCATCCGTGTTTCTGCATGCATTATACTCATTACTATGCAAAGGGACAGTCACCTGAGCCACAAAATACTTCTCTAAGTAAACAGCTAATTCGTAGGGATCAAACATGCAACTCTTCTCCATGAACAGATAATTTTCTTTGTGTTTTTCATGTACACCATATATCTGCCACACTTGGAAAATTATAGAGAACACACCTGAGGTGGATTTCTTGTACAAAAATACTGAAAGTCACAGTAAAGAGAGGATTAAAAGCTTTCAGAATAAAGAACACATAACATGTAAATCTTTACTTATAGTTTACAATGTACAAAATTTCCATGGAAAACATGTCTCAGATACTCTACTCACAAAATTATATATTTCATGAATGAGAAATATGAGACACAAACCCTGCCATTTACCATTATTCAAACCCTTGGAACCAAAAATACTAACACAAATAGGTAAGTGAAGAGATACAATCATCAAGGGGTGTAGAGGGTGTATTTAGGAGGCAAATAAAGAAGCATAAGAAACCAAGTACTCTAACAATATAAGGATGAGACTGGCTCCTAGCAAAAGTACATTGAATAAATTCTACTTTAGAATACAGTAGATTTCTAGAAATATATATGCAGGTTATAATATGTGTGTTTTGTTTGTGGTTTTTTTTTATTTAAACCTGATAGGAATTACATTTAAAGAACCACTTTTATTTTAAAGAGGATCAGGAAGTACCCCCATCATCCTATTCACTCACAAGAAAGCAGTCAGTATATTAAACTGCTATTTTGTAAAGTGAAAACTAATCACAGAGTATCTTTAGGGACATTCTAACAGATTACATTTACTAATAAAATAGGGACTCACTCTTTAAATCGTTTCTTATTTGTTTTTTAAGTGATTGGCTCTTCTTCAGTACCATAATCTACCACAAAAAAAAAGGTGGTTACAAATCAGCCAAATTCCACAGTGTTGTCCAGCTTTCTTCATAGCCTCTTTGTCAAAAATTCACTGAAGGAATGGTTTTGTTTATCAAATCATAATCAGACGTTTGCAGGGTGATCCAGAATGTGAGCAATGGCAGATGTGTCTCAGACTCTGTGTCACAAGATAATGATTTGAGTTAACAAAAATTGTTTTGGTGAGGTCACAGTTCTTTCTACCATCAAATAAGAGTTTAGCAATCCGAGTAATGAGGAGCAGCAGGAAAAGCAAGAGAGAATAGAATGAAAAATAAGGAAAAAATAAGGATAAGAAAAATTTCTGCTCTTTCTGATTCATTGAGACTAAGCCTTTAACTGTTGTAAAAAATAAGATTTTTCTCAGTTTTAAATAGCAGTTTCACTTCATCCTTTACATGGACACAGAATAACCTGCTACAATGCCAAAAACAGAGAACTGCTAAAGGCTGGGATTTAGAATAATTCTTACCACTTTGGAACTTGATCTCTTTCTGATAGATGTGAAGGCTTTTCTGGCACAGTATAACCAAGAAAGACAAGGGTGAAGTTAAGGTATCTCTTATCATCCCAGCAAACAGAGTGGTTGCATGTTAAAACATCCTCAAAACAAAGGAATCTTCTGCAACACAAACGGAGCTCACACTTGCATTATGGAGCTGAATTCTACACACAACCCTCTTCCACCAGAGCCACACTGGAGACTGTGTCCATGGTCATGCCCTGGTTGGTTTGCACCATTAATCGCTCTTTTGATTATCTGGCCCCTCAGAGGAGGGGAGGTGGATTTTTCTCCTTCTCCCTCCTCCCCATTATCAGAAGTCCTTAAGTGCTGCAAAAACAGCTTTATGTCACACCTCCAGCTACCTCAATAAGCATGAATTTTATGAAACAATGGCTTTAAAAGGAATTTCAATGATTTTCCCAGTATGTTAGACCATGTGAATACACAGCTGTGCAGGACCTGACATTAAATAAGGGCTGAATTCACCTCCTTGATAAAAAACATGCAGTGAGAGAGAGACAGCAATAAGGTCAGAACACCACCTTGTTAATAAAGATGATGGAAAGAGCGCACTAGGTTATTATTTCAAGAGGTGAAATAATACTCACATGGCTCCAAAACTATGGATATGCAGAAGTAATGCACATTTTCTCTGATACTGCTGCTTAATGAGAGCATGAAAGGAGGGCCTTCCCAGGTGCAGGAGGGATTATCATGCCTGGGCTTGCAGAGCCTCTGCCCAACTAAACACCCTGCAGGTGTCTGAGTTTGGGACTTGGCAGTAGAGTGCTGTGCTCTTTGAAGTCCTCTTGCCTCGCCACTGTGACTGGCCCCAGCCTCTCCAGCACAAGAGATCCCTTTCTATTTTAAGTTCAGAGGATCAGTACTCATCTCCAAGATGTGGAATGAGCTTAAACAAACATTTTCTGAGAAAATCAGTACCAAGAATTCCTGCTTTTCTATATCTCTCAGAGCTGTGCCATATCCAGACATACATGTGCCTTTCACAGGTTCTTCATTCCAATAATTTTTCTCAGATAACAAAAATGTTTGGTCTACCTTAACTCTGAACAAGTGGCATCACCAATGAATAAAAAGAAATATTAGCCCTGAAAGTGGTGACTGTCTTTAAAGGAAGTAATTCTTCATTATATCAAATATAAAGGAGAATTAACAGCAATTAGTGGATATTGCAGACTGTACACACATTTTTCATTATTTGGTGACTTTAATTGTTAAGTCTCACCCAAACAGGATTTTGCAATTAGTCTTTTATCTATTTGATGCTTTCTCAGCAGAGTGTTAGGCAGGACAGCTTTGGATAAAAAAATTTCAGATGTTTTGTCTTGGATTAAGTAGGAGGGTGTTAATCGGCAAAATAGTTCATGACTTTCATATAAAATATTAGTATGTGTGGCATATTTTCATGTAAGGAAGTGGCAACTAAGTTCTGCATGCTGTGTTTTCTTTGCTGGTCTTGAAACGAATGATATATGTTCTTGCTAGTATACAGATGGTCATTCATTTCCATACCAAAGTAATGGTAGGTTTTTTGCCTACATTTTAACATTGGCCCTAAATTTATCAATTGTTGTGTTACACTTGACTTTCTTAATTAGAGTGAGTATAATTTGAAGGCTTCATTGGGATACATTTTTGAAACTACCCCATAGAGTATGAGTCTTCCTGACTCTTGAGAAATCCCAAAATCCTGATATTATTTGGCAGCTCCTATTTTCTGAGTTTCCTTCTTTTTTTCAGCAGACAGTGCTTTCTTCCATGTTTCCCATACAGACAGTAAATGGAATGCTAACATCTCGTATGGCTTCTGAATTCTAGTTCATTCAGTTCACTGAACTCTCTTGCTCTCCTGTGGACGCTCTCTTGTTTGCACATGCTTCCAATGGTTTCTGTGACGGTCCTTACATCAGGACCAGCTCTTAAATAGAATTGTCAGTGATCTCCTCTGTCCATTATTTTAAAGATTTAAATCCTGCGCTTGTCTGATTATACAGATATGGCTTTTACTACTTCTAGATTTTCTACTTCTGTTTCTCTTTTTTTTTAAATGGAGTTCAGTAATTCTCCCTGTACTTCCCTTTAGAGCATTACCTGGCACCTGCCTGAAAGCTTATGTCGAATTACAGCTTCAAGCTGCTGTAAAAAGCACCCTGCGAGGACACACTGGTTATTCATGGAGATCTGCATTTTGCAGATTGTTCAGTCCTGATCATTCAGAAACAGTTCCGTGAACTAGAACTGTATTAGAAAGCTCACTCCTCACTGCAGCAGATGATTTAATGCAAATTATCAAGACATTCGGCATCATTTCTAAAAAATATTTAGGGAAAAGAAAAGTAACAGATTTCCATTCAGCTTATAAAACATTTCAAGGTCTACTCAGAAGTGCGAGAGACTTCTTGTAAACTCGTGACACCAACAAATTTTGATCATTCATTCGGGTTCACATGTCACCATCTTAAATCAAGGGATTTTTGATCTTTGCAAAGCCAGTCCACTCTGAATTACCTTAGAAGTACTAAAAACATTCAGCATATGTTTGCATTTGCTATTGCTGCTTGTTATTTTATTTAGGTTTATTTAAAGTGCTCATCCATAGCTCTGTTACTTATTCTGCGATTCATTTTTCTTAATCAGAACATTCAGTAAACAGTGTTGCTATGGCAATACTGCAACTTTTCATAAGATCAAATTCTTGTCTACTGCAGTCTGTGCAAAACAATCTTAAAATGTTACTATTAATAGCTAAAGTGGTCCAGAGGTGCACTTAGAAAGTCACCTCTCACTCCAAGAGCTGGCTTGCATGCTGGTATCAATTAAGGGTACACACAGTACATACTTTACTGTTCACATTGATATTTGATGAACTAAATAGAGGGCTAAGCATGAAAGGGGTTTCTCCACTTTCATGCACCACAGAGGAGGTTTCTCATTCTTGGGTCTTCAAGGACCAACATAGCCCAGGGTTAAAGGCTGGAAATAGGTCAGAGATTCTCCATTAAATATGTAGTGACCCAAATTTCTGTGCAAGTGGCATGGTGCAACAGTCCCTGCTAGTCCAGAGTAGCAATACAGAAATGCCACTCTTTGGACTTAGGTTCACAGGGTAGAAATTGTTTCCCCATTTTCCTTGTGCTTGACCCACATAAAGTCCTCTCAGTAAAGATTTAGTACTTGAATTAAATTCACTGATCCACAGTTGTATTTCTCCAGTGTGATTTACGCTGACATAAAATGAAGTGACGAATAAGGCCCTGAGGGCTTTAGCAATGATGGGGCCTTTTGCAGGCCTTTTGGCGTGGGATGAGGTTTTACCCACAGTGAATACATAAAATAACTAGCTAACTCTCTTACTTTGAGTATCAGTTACAAGACCAAGGAGTCTTTATTACTCCACTGGCTGGGGATTGAAAGCTCAAAAATTAGAAATCTACTCACGAAAAAGAAAATCTGGGCATACTATAATTGAACTGGTTATGAAAAGAGCTGTGAAGAGACTGTACAAGTGAGGCAGCAAATGTGCTACTCAACAGAACAGCAGCAGCAAGAGGAATAGACACTGTAAGTCATTTCTAGGCCAACAAGGCACAGAGGGGGATAGCAGCCAAAATAATGAGAACAAAGGAGAATTAAAAGTGCTTTACCAAAAGATTAATTTCAAAGGTCTATAATAAAGTTACACAAATATTTCAGTCAATTTATTCTTAAAATAACGCAAATTAATCATACTTTAATTTGAGATTAAATGCTCTCTTATAAAGTGTGTCAGTGTCTTTTCAATAAATTTATCTTAAGGCAGAGACTCATATTATGGCTTTTTATCTGCGTTCATTCCTTCTAGTCAAAAAAGTTGTACTTCCTATTGCTGCCATGTAACTCACTGATACTCTATGATTAATCAGGAAAAAGAAGGAACTGGAATGATGCAAACCTTTCTGTTTATACTTTGTTTGTTGAAAAAATAATTTTAAAAACTTAGTTTAAATAAGGAAAATGTACAGCAGTGTACAACAGAGGCAGATGATGACAGTCAAGTCAAACACATTTCATATCCTGTTCAAAATTCAAATGATACAGGCCTCTTCCTCAGCTGGTTTTACTGACATAGCATTTCTGAAGGCTGTCCCAATGGATTGGGAACTGGTATTATCTTCTATTAAAAGAAAACAAAAAAGTATATTAGGTGTATCTATGCTCCCTTAACCTTGTTAGCATTAATTATTGCACTGGAATCAAAATATCATGTCTTTTGTTGGATTAATTTCACAGAGATATCAAAAGCTGGGTGGTACTGAGTGGTGCATGTATTTCTGCCAAGCCACTAGGCTTAGCCTAGAGTAACTCAGTTGCAGAGGAGGGGTTTTCCCCACTCAGTCTTCCTACTCCTTCCCAGCTGAATATTTTCTTCCGTGCAATAGTTTGCTTTTTCCCTTGCATCACCTATTTCCTCTTCTCAGGGGCTGGCTAAAAAGGCAAGAACACATTAATGAAGTCAGGATTTCTATAATAAGAATCCCAAAACATCTTCTTTTCTGGGGTTTAATTCCATTACTAATGGGTCTACATACAACATCTACTGCATAATCTCTTATCTTAACAACAAGGACACATGCAGCAGCCTAAGAATTCAATTTCAGATGCATTTTTATATCAATTTTACCTGCCAAAGTATGTGAGGGAATGTGTCCATGTTATTTATGACAGTTCATGTATGATGATTTTTCTATTTTTCTTTTATCTATCTGTATCCTATAAGTAGTGATGAAAACTTTATTGGTGGTAGGATATAGAGCAACACACACACTAGTGCAATCTGGGACTTAAATTCTGTTTTCCTTTGGGATTTTGGCATGCCAACCCAAATTTCATTAGTACTGGATCCCCTGACACAGACCGCATTACTTGCTTCTCCTGTGCACTGTATGTATTTGAAATGCACAAACAGAGCAGCATCTGAGCATCCCACAACTGGCATAAGGAAGGAATATTTTGTAAAATGTGAGATCAGCAATCAGCACAGAAGAACAAACTCATTCTGAAGCATAAGTGTAAAACTAATCCTACAGAGACACACTAAGAGTTGTTACATCTATCAGTATGCATGCAAATATACAAATATCCCATTATGGTGGCTCTACATTCATATTAAATAGCTCTCTTTCTTCTTATCAGTTAAATCAATATCTCTTTCCTTTTTTTGAAACAAAGAATTCCATATCCCTGTAGTTGGTACTCAGCCTAATTTTATGAAAATCTGACAAAACAACTTAATTTTCACTTTGTTCTGCATTCAACCAAGACTTTGGGCTATACTTAGAATGGCAACCCTTCCCCATCCCCATTAATACATTGATCTGTTTTCCATAAATCTCACTGCATAAATACTGTAAGTTTATTATAAATATAACTAATAATGAATCCAGCTCCAAAAGTAAGAATAAACTACACTCTGGAGCTTTTCCAGTTTTCAAAGAATAAGAATTTTGTCTGAGAAATAGCTGAAGAACCAACCATTTAAATATGACAAAGAAATTTAATATTGCAATAGGAAATTTCTAAAATCAATATAATAGACAGCCTCTGCTGGGTGCACATAAAACCCCTGAGTTAAATGACTGTGTCACTGAAGCATTCAGAGACAGAGGATGGTTGGAAACCCAGCATGTGTTTGCTGCAGTACTCTGCTGAAATGAAGCTTTTATTAAGCCACATATCTTACAGAAAGTTTCTTTATAGCACTTGTTTTTTCTTTGTCCTAACTCCGTTTTCCAGAAGAACTTATCCTCAAATTTCAGAGGCTGAGACAGACTGACAGGTAGGAAAACAGGGAAAGGCCTACAAGTCCCTTAAGCAATATCAAATGAAGTTCTGTAGCAGGGAATTTTTTTTTCAAAGTTTAATTTTAAAAGGGATATTTGTCTACTTATGTTTAAAACACCTAATTTTGTGGGTCCCTAAGTTATCTCACAATGAATAAAAAAAAAAAAAGATGATTTTGAGAGTTGCATTAGCAAGTAACAAGCACAAAGTTTGCAACTCTAGCTCAAAAGTTTTTCCTTTCCCTTCATGCAGAATTTAATAATTACAGAACTTGCATATAGTTTATTCTGAACTACTACACTTAATAAGAGATTCTACTAGTATTAGTATTCGTGGACATCAAACAAAAAACTGGCTGAGGATGGCATATTTCCCTTCTAACAGGAAAATTGTTGTGTGAAACCGTACATAGTTCAAACAACTTCAAAAATAATGTTTAATATTTAAAGAAAAGTACTAGTCAAGGGTTCTATAACTTCAGTAGATTTTATCATGTATTATTTACCTATTGGAGACTCTGGAACCTGTTCTATAACAAAAATGTAAAGATGGGTGCTGAAGTAGCTCTTCTAATTTTGTGAGAAATCTAAAGGAGGGGGTTGAATTTATGATACCTTGATAAAAAGTAAGTGGTGGATTATGTTAGCAAAGAAAATATTTTATGGCATTGTTATGTTTTTTATTCAGTTAGATTTAATTATTTTCAGTCACACCAGTTGGAGTTAGGTAATTCAGAACTGAAGCCTAAAGAGCAGAGGAAAGAAAAAAAAATTGTCCCTCCTCAGTACTCAGGTATGGTTCTGCTCTCTGCCCTGCCTAGCCACCACTCTGGCAGACTGAAACAGAAGCCCAGTTACTGCAACAGGTGGACAACTCTAGGCATTAAAAAAACAAAATATGTGGAATTAAAATTGATTTTAAATCCACATATAAAATTCTCCAATAAAATAGTACTATATTTTAGAGGGAACAATACAACAGAATTTCCAGACTCTCTGGCCAGAGCTGCCATAATGAAAAATCAAATGGGACAGGGGTACACATTGTCAAAAGCACAATGAAAACCAAATAAGTTTACACTTACGCTGCGTGGCATTGCAAAGGCATGACCTGCACACATTTTCTGTGAAGGAGTCTCAAGGTACATGGGACAAAAGACACAAAAGGCACATCTGAAATAAACAGTGTTCTTTCTGTGCTGTTTGCCCACAGTTTTCCTCCCAGAGCTGGGTGTTCCTGGCAGGTCCCAGGAGCTGCCCCAGCAGACGTGCTGCACACACAGCCCGGAGCGGGCGGCCCTGGCCAGCCCTGGCAGCGCAGCTGACACCAGGGCAGAAGGCAGGGACATTCCCTAATACCCAGGCTGTGCTGCTCCTGCTGGTGAAGCACTCCTGAGCACCTGGTTTAGCTGCCGTGGGAGCATGAGGGTTATTGTAAACAGCAGAATTATCACAACACTAAGGTACACTAATCCCACCTGCCTTGAAATGTTATACTTTGTCTGAAGGGGAATCAATAACACACATTTCACTTGCAACTAATCTTCAGTACAACATCAATAAAGAATAGGAAGCATTAAGAAAGGAATGGATTTGCTATTCTTAAAATTATTCAAAAAATATCAAATAAAGACTAACTTTAAATACTTTGCTATTTGTTCATGGTCATCCTTTAAGCAGAAAGATTTATTCAGCATTTATTCATTGAGTAAACTGCTGTGATTATTTTTTCAGTCATCAATCTTCCTTGCTTGAAGAGACATTCAAAGAACATGTACAGTGAACATTTTATGAGTCGCTTTTTATATGGCCGGGAAGTCAGACAAGAGGAAGATGACCTTGCCTGACACAATTTCTTTATAAGACCGTCTTCTCATTGATCTATGGCTCCACCAAGTAGAATTATGGTTTCAATGCTGCCCTTGGAACATGGGGCAAGTCATGTCACGAACATACATTCTTCCCTGTCAAACATTTAACTGATCCCATGGTTTGCAGAGCCAGTGCTATTACTTCCAAATTTGATTTGCATGTTTTCAGCAAAGAGGTGACTATGCCTGTACATGATAAGTAGCTGCACCTGCCTTCAATTTGCTCTACTACATCTAATTTCCTAAGTGAGCAGTTCAAATTCTCTAAGATGGCAATCAAAAGCTAGCAAGATTTCAGAAGCAAAGGAAAGGATTGGATTACTCTCAGCTTTCAACTTGTGTTTCCCTGGCCTTGTCCAATTTCTTGACTAAAACTGGAAAATAAAAGACTCAGCTCTGCTAAATATAGTTGTTATCTGTTCACTGGGAAGCTTCAGGGTAGACAAATGTTTTATCAAGACATGATGCTTTATTCTGGTAACTCTGAGTTTTATGACCATTGTTTAAACACTGATAGATAATTTATTCTAACTTATCTAACTTATTCTAACTAATTTATTCCAACTTATAAATACAGGCATAAACAGTTAATTTCTATTTTTTTAATCCCAGAAAATACTTCTGCTGTTTGAGTTTTAGCCATTTTTCCTGTTTGTGGTTATAAACAAACTTAAGAGGAATAATACTTTGATATCTTTTGTGCAGTTCATGTTTAACACTTGATTCAATTGTCTAACACTATTGTCTGTTTGGCAGGACACATTTGAGTCTCAGTTGAAAGCAATTTCAATCACCAGGATGAACATACCTCAAAGGATCAAGGCACCATAACACACTCCATGATGGTACATTAAGCTTGGCTGTCTGAGGGCAAAAATTTACTTCTGAACATTGCCTTCAACTGGAGTATTAAATAGGACATGCATGTGAATACATACTCACGAAATGAGAAAAAACTTTCTTAAATTTTACTTGTAATTTGATATAAAATTATTTCAATGGAAACAGAAAGTTCAATAAAGCTTTCCAATCTGAATATTTAGAAAACATTTTTCTCTCAATGTTTTGCTGTTGCATCTACGAATTGCTATATAAATCATATGCTCTTCATTGCAAAAGAACATTCACTCTGAAATAGTCTAAAAGATAATGTAAAGAGAACAAAAGCCATGATACAACTAACTAGCAACATGGGAGGGCCAAATATAATTTCCTATTATTTTATATTAATATATTTATTCTCTTTTTTCCATTAAAGCATGACCTTATACTTATACTGCACTTTCCCAATTTTCATAATGTATTAATGTAGGCCAGAGCCTATTTTTCTACCTATTTTTCAAATCCTCCAGTCTGCCACTCCATCACAAAAAAAAAAGGATAACAATATATTTCGGTGCTATTGAAAAGCAAGGTAAAGGCTGCTAAATCAGACATGAAAAGATAAAATTTGGAAGAAAGAAATTAGATAATTTATCTAATATGATTAGATATAACACCAGGTAAAAATGTACCAGTTTTAATATACAAATCTGAAAAACGTACGAGTGCAAAGAAGAGAGAGAATATTTAATACAATTTTGTCAAGAGAATATGAAAAGTCTTATTAGTTGTAAGTAATGACTTAATTCACTTTTTTTCATTCTATTTAGATTTGCTTGCGCTTAATAGTCACCATGTAGAAAAGTGACAGACAGTATGTGTGAATAGGTGGAGATGCTGTCTGCATGAGCGTGTCAGCTTTTCAAGACCATGATACCATTTCCAAGCTCATGCTAGCCATTTGTTCCTCTCAAGCTGGACTGCAATATGCAATGCTTCTCTCTTAGAACATCTCATGTTTTGTATAATTCCCCTCCCTAACTTAGAGCTGAAGTCATTTTCAGAGTATGGTCCCTAATGCAACCTCAGTGCTGATAAATGGACTCTCCTAGCAGCCAGTTCTTTAAAGACACACAACGAATGCTTGGACAGCATTATCTTCAAGGGGCCTCATGAGTCCTCCAAGTTAAAAGCATGAAAAGAAAAACCGCTTGTTAAATAAAGCCAGAGTAGCAGAATAAATTTACTACCTATTAAAGCAATAATTTTATTAGTAATATGATTAATTTATTTATTTCTGTTATAGGAATGGCTGAATATGTTGCTGACAATATTTTTGATTTGACAAACTTACAAGTTCCATCATCAGATACCTCCCATGACAGAAAGTCAATACCTAAAATTTCCTTGCATGTTTAAAAGAAAAAGAAACCTTAGTATCAGGGTAAGCTGAAATAAGACTGGAGAGCCCACTAAGCCACTCGTCTCTGGAATCTGATCCTAATCTGAGCACTTACAGAAACAATTCCACCTGGTAAATATTTGCTAAGCCCTCAAAAAATTGTTTGCTAGTTTCAATAGAATAATCATCACTAAAACCTGGCATTATCTTTTTTATCTCAGGAAAGAGAATGAACCAGATAGAAACAGCAAACTCCAGCCAGAGCAAACCTGCAATGGGCTGTGTGGTGCATACAGGCTCTACTTCACTTTGGCAGCATGATACATGCTCCAATAGAAAAAAGGAGCAAGATGCAGCTCAGGAACTGGCCCAAACACTGGTGGTTCAGGTTTTTGTTTCTAATTAAAACTTCATAAAAATATATTGATATTGTTTTATTAGCAATTTCTTTTGGCCCACTATTTTCTCAAATGTCAGTTGCTTGAGAGGAACAAACTTTACACATTATCAGCTCTTTCAACAAATTAGGAAAACAAATATGAACATAGTATACCATATTCCTATATAATGAAAAATTGATTATAAGCAAAGAATTGCATACTGTGCTAGTGTTGTAAATTACTTCCTCTGTGGCTTTTACAACATTGCCTATGAACATAATTGAATGTCACTAGTTTATGTTTGCAAATACAATCCCAATGACATTGCACCTGGGAGCGCGCATGCACAGTCATCTGTTAGAGAAGGATCTAAACATATGGCCTGTTGATTAGGGTCTGGCCCCAAAGCTATCACAAAATCCTCCAGCCAGTTTGCTGCCAGACTAACCCATCACAATAATTCAGCTCTATCAAACAGGAGCTTCTCAACAACAACGGAGAAAGTGTATAGCATTTGAAACAGCCACTTCAGATCTAAACACGAAACATTTGAGAAAGCAAAGGTCAGAGGCACTCCTCCTACTGAGAGAAAACTATATTGGGTCCTATCCACATTTTTATTCATCTTACTAGGCTAGCCTGTTAAGGTACAGGCTTTACTTTCCACTTGAATTTTCCAGTAGCAGCCTTCTAGAGGAAAATTGTAACGAGATTATCTTTTTGAGTATATATGGGTAGCACTTGTATGTTCAAAGTTAAGCTGATTCTTTAAACATAATTGGACCTCATGTGCATGGTTACCATCAGCTGTTTTGGACAAGTCTTCTGTGGCTCGCAGATGCAATGCACATGCAATCACTGCACAGACAAAACATGCCTCTTCTCCTCACTTCTGCACGTGTTTTCTGAATAGGATAATAATTAAAATACCACAGAAATCAAACTGCTTGTGAAAATGAGCATGCATTCCTGGGAATTCAAACAGGGTAAGATATTTAAACTCTAAGTCAATAGCTTTGGAAAAAATATTTTCCACTGCTAAGTACAAGAGTTTGGTGTGTTTGAAATGAGATACAGGCTTTCACAACCACTAAGGCTTACTGCGGGGTTCCACACTTCAAAAATAGAGGTCTACTCGTACATTTTTTTGAAGAAACAGCAATCAGACTAAGAACTAAGCACCTGTTGGTAATGCCAGAATCCATAAATTAAGACAGTGTCTGTTGGTGTCTGTTACTGCATTTAAATTTGAAACATCTACCTGAAGTAAATTGCAGCATTTGGGATGTTACTTTTGTCATACTTTCCAGTAAAAGCTGGCTTAGTTTGATCCTGCAATACTTTTAAATTAATCACTGTAAGTGAATGTATGCAATGGCCATGGCTCACACAATTTTACTTTGTAGAAAATAAAATAGTCAAACTTGGTACTGTGATAGCCTGCTGTTAGGACATATTGAAAGGAGAAAGACGTTCTTCCTAATGAACCCTTAAAGTGAAATGTTCTGGAGGACAAAAATATTCAAGTTGCTAGCTGACCTTTAGAGTCATATAGGAGAGGATGTGCATAATGCATTACTCTGTCGGATATGCATTACTTATTATAAAATAATGGAGGCTTCAGTACTTTACATGTGATCATTAGAAAGATCAGAACATAACCCAGCCTTCGTAATATAATTGAGTGCTGCAAAAATACCTCTAATGATTAATATACCAGACATTATGCAATGCTCCTACAAGGTAATTTTGTCCTGACACAGAATAATGATTGTTACAGATCTTCTGCAGTTTAAGACGCATTAGAGCTCTGGGCTACACAGCCAGTTGTGAAGCTGTTCGTGGGTGGAGAAATTTCTCGTTAACATCTGAGTATCTCCAATATGTGTTTGCATTAAGCCAACAAAAATTTTAAAAACTAGTCTACACAGAACTGTACAATTCTCCTTTGGTGTGCAAGAGGAAGATCCTCCAAAGCCAAGAACAAGCACCCTCTTTCACACAGTGCCACACACAGCCAAGGCCCTGGCCTGACTGGCCCTCTAAGTGGGGGAACAGGCACAAGATTTGCTGCCTTATATCTCCTGGGAAAGAGCTAGAAAAATCTAATAGTTTACAACACCTGCTTCAGCTTAGGCAGGGTCAAGTTACCGGTTGAGATGAGCAATGAAGGGCTACACTCCACCCTGGTAGCCTTGCCTTGTCACCAGCTTGGGCAGAAGGGGAGCCGGGGCAGGGTCCCTGGCCTGGCCTCTCCCTCCGCAGCAGCGCTCCCAGCCCTTCAGCTCCTGCCACCCACCGTGCCCTGCCCACTCGGAACGCGCGGGCACGGGAGAGAAAGCGAAGGGCTGATGTGAAACAGCTGCACACAGAGAAATGCAGAAACGTCTTCTTTACGTTAAACAATTTGAGAAACAACAATACAAACTGATATCCAAATCCGTCACCCAGCTGAATTGTTTTGCTGTTTGTTTTGACATGAATGAGTTCTTGCGGTTCACATGAGGACAGCTTTTCATGAACAGCAGTTTGATACTTTTTCCGTGGTTTGAGTATCTGTTTCTGGGGTGCCACATTGGGCCATCACTTGTTTGAATTTGGATGGTAAGCATTTGCAGGGCACACATGGCAATATGCTGTGACTGGATGGAAGGGATGGCAATGTTTATGAAGGCAGCCCTCTGAAACAACTCAAAACAACCAAAACCACTATTATAGCAATAAAATTTGAGCTCATATTTGTTCGAAACAAGATTAGAGACCACTTCAAGTGACAAAATTAAAAGGTTTTACTTATGAGTACCCAAAACTGGGGAAATTTTTTGCACCCATTACTGTAAGTATTATAATTAGTGTTTCATTTCCTTCTAGCTAGTAAGAAAAAGATTGCTATTCCTTCAGAAATTAAGTATATACCATCTAGTCATTCATTTTCAGAGACAAAATCTGAAAGAAAAAGACATTTGTGCAAACACAGGAGCTTCAAACCAAAGCAAATTTTCTTACTAAAGCATACAGCAACACAGGACAAAGTATTATGAGAAATCAGTTGAGAACAGGTACCCTCAGACCGCCCTCAGAACTGAATCCTGAAGTCAGAAAAAAGACAATTAATAACTAAGATATTCTTTCCAATGATAATTGAGAGATGTATATATGTTACAAATTTAAATTCCCCAATTAATGCCTTCATTCCTAAAGCCATATATTTTTTCAGCAGAATATGTTTCTTTCCACACTCTGATTCACAATGAAGACAGAAAAGCTGGTGTAATCTAAGGTAGCTTTCTCTAGAAACCATTGTTGGAGGGAATTATTCAATAAAAGCTCAATTTTTTTTAAATCTTCCACTCCTGTACTTTGGCATTAGCTAGCAAGCACAAACATCATTTAATAAAAATGAAAAGACAATGTATTTCATAATACTAGCCAGACAGAAATCAGAAGTTTAACAACATATTGTTAAAATAGTAAAATATTATCAAAACCAAAATACTTTATTTTGGAAAAACTTTACAAGATCCTTTGACCAGTCAAGGGTTTTAATTATTATTTTGAAAATCAATGGAATGGAAGAAATCCTCCAAAAGGAAAGAGAAAACCCTTTTTTTTTTTTTTTGTAAAAATAAAACCTCTGTTCTCAGCCACCAGGACTGTATGGTACTCCCAATGGTCAGACCTAGTAATCAGAAGAAGGAAAAGAGAACAGCCTTACATAACCTAGCACTTCATAGCTGGATCAGCAGCACTTTGTAGCAGAAATTCCAGTATTTGGATTAAATCTATAGTTATAGAAATATTGCCTTTTGAGTACACTTGGGGAATAACATTTACAGATTGTGAAATGAGGAAAAAAAATATACCTAAAAGAAAAAAATAGAAAAAGAAAAAAAATATTATTTCTTTTCTCTTTTTCTGGAACAAATTAAGAACATACTGAAATATTGCAGTTTGGGGACAAAACAGTCAAATAGCTGAGAAGCAGCTGACAGATTGCAGTTTCAGTGATGGCATTGTTGTAAGAAATTAATTCACTCCTAAATTTCTTGTGGCAGCAGCCTTTGACTAGCTTTTTAACCATGTCTAATGAAGATCCTTTACACTGAAATTGTAAAATTGCCTGTCCAAGAAAAATGAAAAAATACTGAATGAACTCCATTCACCTTCTTCCTGGCTGATGATGCGTGAATTTTAGCATACTTCAGCATAGAAAGTCCATTTAGGGAATTTTCAGACATGATTTCTCTTTCTTGATTTTTGTTTGAAGATTTTATCCACTTTTCCCTTTTTCTTGCCATTATGATGCAGATGGAGTCTTTCAACTCCATCTTTTCATGGGCTTAAATCACCCAAAGAAGCATCAACAGTTATGGATAGAAGTGAAGAGGAAACTGTGCAAGTGATTCAACAAGAACAGAAAAATTCAGATAAATACAAAATTCTATTTTTACAGAAGCCACCTATGGGAAGCAAAAATGGCTTGGGGACATTTTGCATAACTTTACTTTTACGTGCTTCTAGTATGAACACTAATTTATTTTATCACATTTGACCTTTTTCTTCATTATCTAGAATTCACAATGCCACAGTTGCTTATTTTTTTTTTTGAGATTTATAAATAAAACAAAGATTAGAAACTTGCAAAATTTAGCATATTAGTAAATTAAATTTTAAATGTGCATTTTAAAGTACTGTTTTGTTGCATAACTAATGCAGAAGATGCTATTAGCATTTGTTTCTCTAGTCTGCAGTTGTTACTACAGAAATAGTGGCTACAGCGTACTCCCTTCTTTCATTAGCTTATTCATAGCTTCCTGTGAAGAAGCTGATGCATCTTTGCCTCTTTAAGTAAATATTTTATAGTATCAGAGTCCTAAATTCAACTCCAGTATTGATTACAAGGCATATTACATTTTAGTTCTGCATGCATAGAATAAAGCCACAAATCTCATAGTATCAGAGTGAGTTTCAAACTAAGAGATTATGTTCTATCATGGTGACAGGGATGCAGGCACTAGAATGCACTGGGAATAGGCAGTTTTATAAGAATTTTACTGTGCAACATTTACAGATAACCATATGAGTATGTTCACCTGTTGTCTCCAGCCAAAACCAGATCACAATGGAAATGTATGAAGAACATAGGATTATATATGTATATGTATTTCAACCTAAAACGAGAGAATTTTGCAAATAAACCAGATTACTAAATTTATTTACAAAGAAATCACATTAGTAAAACTTGGACTACATTGTCATTGCTGTTGCAGTGCTAAAACCATTGTAGTCCCTTCACAGAAGAGAGAGTCACCGTAATATAATTTTCAGTCAGAACTGATAGGGCTGACTTCTATTTTATGCTATTAATGTGCCCTTCCCTGGACAGAAATGCTAAAGAATATTTGCAGAATTGAGAAAGGAACAACAAGACTAAGTAATGTTTACTAGGTCTTGAAAAGCAGGAGTGCAGGAGAGGGGCTTCGGGGTGAAGCAAAATAACCAACAGAATACAATGATGCTTTAGCTAATGCACAGCACAGACGAATGCAGAAGCTCCAAAAATCACTGTCATATATCACCTCCTAAGAAAACCAGCATTTGTGTTACCACATCTTTGTTCCTCACTTAGTGCTACACACTGTAGAACTTAGTTTCAATGAAGTGTTTCTAGACTTCATAGTCAAATAAGTGCCAGGGAGACTTCAAATAACTAGAGCTTGCCAAACTCCAAGATCTCTACTTCTAGTACTTCTGTTGCTTCTGGTAAAACGAAACAAGCAAACAAACAAACCCCAAAACCCTAACCAAACAAAAACAAACAAAAACCAAAAAATACTTTGTAACATTTGGGAGAAAACAAAACAGACCACAAAAACGAAACCAGAGAAACTGGGCAGAGAAAGCAGGGAAAGATAACAGAAGACAGGCAAGTATCTTATTAAGTTGGGTCACTCAACATTTTACAGGATCCAATTATGTAGCTAATCCCTATGCTGCTGTTTTCTTTGTTATGTCTGGACTGCAGAAAAATCTCCCAGTGAAAAATTCGGATAAACAAGGGTATGTTAAAATT
>WAAG01022247.1:0-14789 GCA_013390105.1 Tichodroma muraria
TCCCATCTTGCCATCACTGTGAACTTCACTGAAAGTGGAGCAGAATTCTGTATACAAACTTAAATGGTTAATTGAAGAGGCCCTGCTCTGGGCTGAACAGAATTATTCTCACCTTTCTTAGAGATGCAGGTGGCAAAATTACTATATTGAAGAAGAAAGAGCAGCTCTTGTAAATAAACACACTAAAAACCCACAGAATTGCTGATACTTCAGGTCACTTGATAAATTAAAGTATTTTTTCTCTAGTTAATGCAGAAAAAATTTAGATAGGCACTACAGAACATGAATAAAAATTTATGAATTTTCTGGCTGCTTTAATCTTTTTCCCCCCACCTCTTTCAGGAGTGACAGTTCATTCAGGTTCTTTGTGTTCTTCTTTGTATATATCTGTCAGTTTGCTGTACATGTACTTCAAGCTGCAGGATTTCAAAGATGGGGAAACTGGTGAGTATCCTGTTTTGCCATCGTGTTGTACTGTCTGTAAGACAAACACTCATATTTGAAGTAACAACTGCAACCCAGTCTGTGTTTTCAAAGGAATAATCTTGTGTTCACTGGAATATTATATTTAACTCTCAAAAGAAAGCTTTTTTGGAGTGCTCTTAACTAGGAGAAGAGGGTGAAATGTATCCAAAGAATGTGAGGTACTTCTGTTACTAGGCTGGTCAAAATTTTATCCTTCATTTTAAACCACTTTGAACTTACGCTTTCATACCCTACCTCCTCTATTTTGGTGGTGTAAGGAGTTATTACTCATTCTGTATTTAAGGTAAAGGAAAGCAAAAATTTATACATCAATAATACATAGTTTGCATATTTTTTGTATTGTTAGGTATTTCTAATTATATTAATATACTTCCTATTTATTGACAAATTTATGGCTAAAATTTGTAGAATGAGTTAACAAGGCATTTGGGTGACTGTAGTGGTGTATCTTTGATATTACGTGAAAATTTCATTTTTCTGAGTCACATCCATATTCTGTAATCAGTTGATCTTTTAAATGTTTGCCAATTTATAAGCTTTTACATGAAGATTGTATGTATATTATCTTTTATTTGAGTCTTTGAGGTCTAATATTTAGATTTTACAAGGAGAAACTACAGAGAATCAGTCACTGTCCTTGAACTAAAGGAATTAACTAAAAGTTGTGGTAGCCAGCTGGTAACATGAAGAGTCACGAGTGAGTGCTGTAGTTGGGTAATGACACTTCCCTCTATCAGTGATTTTTGCTGCAAACCTCAAAATATCTGCAAGGCAGACAAACCAGTATTGCTTTAGGATTGATCCTGCTTTCTTATTTTTGCTCTGGAATCCTCCGCTGTTTATTCATCCAAGTCTGGGAAGTGTGCTTTTAAGCATACTTGGGGAAGGAGTATTGAAAGTAGCCAGATCATCAGAAAATCCTAATTACAGTTTGAATTTTGGGGTTTTGTGGTAGATTACAGTGGGACATAGCGGATATCAAAGCAATGTGAAGCAGGTAGGGGAAAGTTGTAATGTTTGGATTTACATAATTTTTTTCTTTTTTTTCCCATAACGTGGAAAAATCTTTTTCATCTTAATGTATGGGGTTTTGTTCTTAAGGCTTTTTTAGTTTTCAGGTCTAAAACTATTGGTGTTTGTTGCTGTTTCAATTTTGAAGAATGGGCAAATGCTTGAAGTAAATACTTATAAAGCAGTTTTTTCTATTAGTTATCTAATGCTCTCTACTTAAAAAAATTATATTAACCTCAGTTGAGAAAGTGTCACTGTGTGGAGACAATTAAATGAGTCTTCACATAGAAGCTGTGTATGTGTGGTATTTTCCTGTTCTATATTTACAGAAGTTAGAAACTATCTTTTTAGGGATATTATCTCATCTACGAATTCATGTAGTCTTGAATCAATCTGAAATGACAGGATAACGAAGAAACCTCAAGAAGTTGAGAAGCAGCTCTTTAGTTTCTCCACAGTTTTGCTCAAGGATAATAATATTTACAACAATTTTTCGTATAGTTTTACTGCATTTTCTGTAAAAAAAAATGGAAATTAAGCTTTTAAAGCATGTCATAGAACCAAAATATGCTTATGTAAAATCCCCATGATTTTTCTTCAAAAATACTCAAAATGGTTCAGAACCAGGAGGTTATAAAGTCTTCTTTGTTGAGGATACCTTTGATTAAATGGTTCATGTGCTGTACTAGTAAAATTTGTTCTTTCTCCTTCCTTCAGTGGGTGGATTTCATCTCTTACTGGACTTAATAAGAGTATTCCTGTTGGCATTATGATGATAATCATAGCTGCACTTTTCACAGCATCTGCTGTTATCTCACTAGTTATGTTTAAAAAGGTAAGTTACATATTATTCCCATCTTTTGTTTCCTGCATTTGATTTGTATTTTGCTTTCTGCCTTGAGGGAGGTACTCTTTCACAAAGTAGTGGGGATTAAATTATATTCTTCAAGGTGAGCCTTACCTATTAATAACTGCACAGTTTTGCTTATACTGTTGTGGAGTTACAAAATGCTGTTTTGTACAGTGCAGGTATTTTCTGCAAATGGGGAAGGATAGCTCTGAATTAGAGAACTGGAGAGGTAACCCCACTACAAAGGAGTAGGTGAATGCACTGGACACTACGATTGTAGCTGTAGATGCCAGGTTGTCCATCAGGCGCAGAGACGTGTGACTCAGGTGATAGCTAAGTTTCAGCTCTTACCAAAATCTTTCCCATTAAAATCAAAAGGAGAGATGCTCAGCACCTCAGAAGGGGGTTTTTATTTCTCTGTCTCTTATTTTTAATGGTTTTTTGCCAGCTAATGATGCAGGGAGCATGAAAACTCAAAGAAATAAACTCTTTCTCTATGGTTACTTTTGGTGAATTTCCACCTAGACCTAAGTGTAGATACTGATGCGCTAGTAAGTCATTGAGATAAATGTAACTGAGAATTCTGATGATGATGTGCTGGCTGAATTCTAGTAATTCAACCTCAGATACAGTTAGGTTTAAAGATTTTACACATAAACAAATTATTTTTACCTATTCACAGTAAACTAGAAATTTTAAGTGTTTGCCTAGAGATGTCCTTTCTTGTCTTCTGTAGAAATACTCTATAGATGAGTAGAAAAAAGTAAGAAAAATGTATGGTGGAATATATTTTTACACTTTTCTTACTGCATGCATCCAGATTGTTTCCAAAAATCTTCATATTCCTATGTGACTTTATATATCTTTATAAAGATATATGCCTTTATAAAGGTATATATCTTTATGGATGAGAAATAGTCATGTTTATAACAGAGGAAAAAGTTATGTTAATTTTCCTGCTACACTGGAATGAAAATGTCTTTGTAATATTATTTCACAATCTTTTTGTGACTTAACTGAGTCACAAGTAGCATTTGAATTTTAATACTCAGGTAACTGGAAGTTAATCAGGATTTTTTGTCTGGTTTTGCTGGTTTTTATTTTGTTATATGCCATATTGTTAAGAGTGTTTGTAAGTCATATTGTTTAGTCCTCTGGTTATTATACAGAGCTATTGATCATCACACCAGTTTGCAAATGTGTAATTAGGATATTCTGAAATTTTTAATATTCAGTCAGAGTGTAGCTTGCTCTTGTAACCAGTCAGAGTAAGTAAAATGTTTCTAAATACTGTTGTAGAGAAAAATTCACCAAATATACATGAGGCATTTTTAGCAAACATGATGAGACCCCTCTGAACTTGCAGATAATTACAGATATCCCCCACAGTCAAACTGTGTGTGCAACAGGACAATGAGAAATTCAAAAGTTTGTGGGAAAAAATTCCATGTTCTCATCTCCGGATTCTCTCAAACACATGAACAAATCACATTTCCACACCTCACGGCTCCGCTCTGCATTTGAGACTTTGCTCTTGGTCTACTGAGAAACGGGAAGCGTGGTGCCATTTTCTCAGTGCTTTTCCCCTCCGTAGGTGCACGGGCTGTACCGCACGACTGGCGCGAGCTTTGAGAAAGCGCAGCAGGAGTTTGCCACGGGGGTGATGTCCAACAAAACTGTTCAAACTGCTGCAGCCAACGCCGCCTCGAC
This sequence comes from Tichodroma muraria, assembly GCA_013390105.1. Taxonomy (NCBI): domain Eukaryota; kingdom Metazoa; phylum Chordata; class Aves; order Passeriformes; family Sittidae; genus Tichodroma; species Tichodroma muraria. The sequence continues at coordinate 4,058 of WAAG01022247.1, forward strand.
AGCAGCCACCAGCGCAGCTCAGAACGCCTTCAAGGGTAACCGGATGTAGAGAAAGAAAGTCACCGCGGCTCTCTGCAACTGTTCTTTATTTTCCAGTCACTTACTGTATTCCCCAAATGCCTAGATCAAAATTCACACAGCATGTTTGTCTCTTCTGCAGCTGTGCATGGGTTAAATGGGAAATGTTTGGTTTATTTTATTATGAATTTATTTATTATAAGAAAAAAACACATTTTTTTCCCCTTCTTTAACGTGTTGAATTCTGCAATGTAAAGCTTTCCATATTTTATGGAGGATAAATAATTTCAACAATTGGCCTGAGAATGAACTATGCTATCTAATGATCAAAGCAATGTATTAAGAATCTGGAAGAGTTTTTAGAAATTCACTCCAGTATTTTTTTTTTTAAATTCAGGAAAGCACTTTGGATTCATTATTTTTCTTTGCAAGAACTGATTTCCCTATTTCTGCCATAAGAAGTGGGGTGGACTGAGAGGTATAGTTAGGTTTGACTACGGCTTTTGCAATTTCAGCAGCTGCTGGGAGTCAAATACAAGTAAGGCAGAGAGTATAAATTTTTTTCTTGTTTGGTTTTTTTTAGGTAAGTCTTTTGATGTAAACCTGTAAGTTTGCATGAATACTATTGAGTTACCTGATCTTGTTTAAGTAGTGTTTTGGTCCAGAATTTATCTGTGCCACTTTATAGCATCTGTTTGTATCTATTTCCATGGAGTATTCTCTACCTGTAAGAAATTACTATGGGGCATAAACACTCTCTGCAATAGAATAGTTCAGTTTAAGGAAGTTAACTGGTGATTTCAATCACAGAGCTAAATGATTATATATTTGCTATTTTTAACATCAGTATTCATATATCCCCCGTCCCTCTTCTATGTGCAGTGGTATTTTTGTTTTATTTGGGATTTTTTTGGTTAGTTTTTTGTTTGGGTTTTTTTTCAAGTATAGATTTAACAGTGGTACTAAATCTCTGCCCTGGACAGTCACTCTGTTTACTGCCTGTCCAAAACACTATATATACAGTATTTAATTTTCTAACAGGAATATTGTCTAAAACCAGGCTCTTTAAGCAATGGCATTTAATGGATACTTGAATGAATTTTAGTATTAATTTAGCCATCTCTGTGATGTAATTTAAGCTATAGAAAAAAAGCTTTTAAACTATTTTGATTCAGCAAAGGGAGAAATGCTTATCTTTAATAAAGTTAAATTTTAACTCATTGAATTGGAGGCCTAAGAGGTTAGATTGGTGCTGTGGAACTAACAATCCATAATGGTACATACCATTACAATATTCTAGAATATATCGTCAGGATTTAGTATAGTGTGAGCTTCTCTCCCTTGAAGACCTTATATTCTTCGATTGCCTCATGAGACTTACATACAATACTTAGGCAGTTTTTCAAATTCTTCCAGAAAATGGAAAGATGACGTCCCACAACCTGTGTAAGTACACACAGTGGCTGAAATTAATTCAGCGCTTAAGGTGAATCATCTTTAATAACATAGCATAAAGTTCTGAGGCCCCTCCATTTTCTAAAAGTGGACTGAATTTCATAGTCTGTTTCACTACACTATTCATAATAAGAGAAGCTCATTTAAAAAAATATTCCCCTAGCTTAATCCTTGAATCAGTAATACAGTGTTTAGCATAAATTCTCCTATTAGTCTCCTTTCGTTTACTAATTTCTTTAAACCAGACTTGGATTTGAATAAAAGTCATAGTTTCACCTTTGCTGAAGTTCACAATAATGAATATACTTGCTTAAATATCTAACGGGGCTGTTAAAAATGTCATAATAGTGGACATGCTAACATTGAACTTAAATTTGTGTGGAATGTTTTTAAAGCTTTCCAGATGAAATTCTCTGCTGAGATTGGGGACCATTATTTTAGAAGCTATATATCAAAATTGTTTTTTTCATATTTTGAACTTAATTTGAGGGTAGTATCTAGGAATTCTGCTATGGATTACTTTTAAATCTAAAATTAGGGAATTCTTTTGGTATCTCTTGGATGGGAATCCTAGCGACATCATCTTTACAATTTAACTGAAGTTGAAGACTGCATAATAGCATAGATTACTGAAAAAAACCCCAAACGCGTTAGGAATTCAGGAATAGAAGCTAAATTTGATAGGTAGATTTTTTCCTCAAATGTTTGACGGTTCCTTGAGAAAACATACGTAATGTTCTGTGCACAAGAATTGTTGATTTGTAATATCATGGTTGAATGTACAGATTTAAGCCTTCTGAGTGAAATTAAGGGTTGTGTCACACATGCATTCTTTAAACCAGAAATCTGATATACTTTGTGGCCCAAAAGGGAGGGAAAAGTTTGTTTAGCTTTGACAATAGAAGGCTGAGATTTGTTAAAATATTTTGTACCTAATAAAATTAGATTTTATGATCTCTTATTAATCAGAGTATGGCGCCCACTTGAGTTGTCTTTTTGTAGTATTGTGACAGAGTACAAGGTATGAAGTTTAAACACTGGAAATGTCAGTAGTCATTGATCTGTAATTTAGGAGTTGGTTTTATTTATCTGGGGGATGTTTGTATATTTTGTAAATTACTAACAATGTTCTGCCATCCTGGTGAATGTCGTGGTTCTGTACAAATGCACTTCTTCTGTCCCTCTGTTGCATGTCTGGGTAGTTCAGAAGTTTTGTATATTTATTGTATTAACACAGTGTCATACACTAAAAAAGACGTTTTTCCTAAGTGTTCGCTCTGTATAGTTTCAACCAATAATGGGGATTTTTCTTCTAACAGTCAGGGTGATATGCAGGGAGGATGATCTATGTAAAAGTCTGACTTGCTTTTTATAATTCTGTATATAGATGCTGTATTTCTGCTGAAATGGTAAAGCAAAATGTCTGCTATCAATAAATCCGGTTAAAGAGAATTAGTCTACTCAACTGTTAGGAAGAAAATTCTTAAAATACTTGCAGCTTACCTTCTTGTGCTGTAAACTCACAAGGGTTAAAATGACACATGCTCTGTCATGACTGAATGGAATTCTACAGGTATGAAGTGACTCTCAAAACATTATTGAAAGTAAAATGAAGTTGCTGAAAAAAGCTTTGCTTTTGTAGTATTTATTTTCCTAATTTCTGCCAATGAATCAACATTTCTGTGTCACTGCTTTTTTCTTTTAGTCACTATCACAATCTGTTGATTTTTTTTTCATGTAATGTCAGTTGCAGTACCTGCTCTCCATTACTCATCTTACTACTGGGTTTCCTCTGAAGGGCTGAATGATTTCATCTAGACGACAGCGAGGTAGGTAAGTTTGCAAATGCATGATGCGTATTCATGCAATGGTACAGCAAACAGTGCTCTGAGGTGCAGTCAGGATTATTTTGGGAGATGGTAGACGTGTTTTTGAAGACACTTTCACACACATGCATCAATCAGTACTGAAATTCTTCATCCACTTGGTCTTTCCTTGTAGTTTACAGATCTAAGATGTCAGTGTCATCAGACTAAAGAAAAAGGTTTTGTACTTTCTTGTAAATGATGTAAGCATGGTTGTGCCATATGATCCAATCATGTTTTATGTTTATAATTTTGACACAATTTTAGTGCTCTTCATGGGAGATAATTCCTCTGGTTTGCTCAGGTTACTTTCCTCAAGAAGTTGTAAGTGTGGAGTTGGAAAAGCATGCACACAGTGAGAGAAAAGCATGGGTTAAGAGAACTGTAATTGAAAATATGCAGTGATACTTCTGGAAAGATATTTCTGTCAAGGAAAAGGCACACACCTAGAACGTCCTAGTTATGAATCCATAGTAGGGCACAGTAGGTCAGATAATTAATTAGGTTTGACTCAGTTACATTAAAACGTGTGAATTAGTTTGTGCTTTTTTTCTACAAATTAATTTTATGTCTGCAAGTAGCTTTTATTTTCATAATTAGAAAAATCAGAAAGATTTACAAGGAAGTAGTGCAGATCTAGCTGAGCAGCAAAAGCAGTGAAACTTTATACAAGGATTAAACTAGATATGGTGTCACATGATACTGAGCGGAAAAGAAAAAAGGCATTGATGAGGATGTATAACTTGTGGCTCACGCTGCCATACATTTTGTTCTGGGGAAAAAAAAAATTCCAGCGGTTTAATGGAAATATATACAGCTCAACTAAAATATGCTTTTTGTTGGATCAAAGCGATTACATTGAACAGTTGTGGTTTCAATACATTTCTTTTATTGTCTCAGTGCACTTGAATGTTCCTATTGACTAAGTAATGTGTGTATGCGTGTGTGTATATATATATAAAATATACATATATATGTGTATATTTTGTATATACATACATATATATAAGCACACTGTCCTGATTTTAGTGAGTGCTACTTCATGTTCCTGTTATGTTACACTCAGATGTGAAGGAAAATACTTCAATACAGAGAAGCTGCTCTTTAGAGTGTTGAGGAAGCTTCCAGCTGGAGAGATGGGAAGTGTTTGGGACTAATTTTTATTGATAAAGTTTGAGGCTGTATTAATAAAAGCAGGGCTGGTGCAGGCCTGGAAGAGAGGCTGGCCTCATTTATTTGTGGCCCAGCTTTTCTGCTCTGCGACTCTGTACAGCTGGATTTGGGTAGGCAACACCGGCTGGAGCGCAGACCACTGTACAGAACAGCTGCCTCTGACCTCTGGTGCCTCTGTGGCATCAGCTGCTCCAGCTGACCATGCTGCTAGTAGATTTTACCATGTTTATAGCCTAATTAAACAACTGGGTATGTCTGAGTTGTAGTCATTGCATGCATGCAAAAGCATGGTTGCTGCTTTTCAGTGCAGAACTGTTGTCTTTTTTGTGCCTGTATTTTTTAAGGGAATGCATGGTGTTCTTTTTAGAGGAGTGCATGAGGTTTTAAAAGAAAAAATGCATTCCCTGGATTGGGCAGTGGGGTGACACTTTTTGTCCAAGGTAAGACAGCAACTGGAAGTAGTCAGAATACAGAATCACAGAATCAATTAGGATGGAAAAGACCTAAACACTCCTGAGATCACTGACTCCAGCCTAAGACCTGTGTGATCAAATTTGGCATTCTTTCTGTTTTACTTTGGTCAGACCAAGTTACTGGTCACATCTGAGTGATACATTACGCCACTTACAGATACTGATTCTTACAGTCTCAGAATTTCACCGATACGAAGATACTCCACATAAAAGGCATTTGTTTGAAAACAAGCTTTCAGTGAATCACAGAACAAGACAACATCTCTGTATTAACACTGCTAATACACATCCACTTTGTGATTGCTCCACTATTCTAAACTCAGATGGAGCTTGGAGAACAAGTTACAAGAATACAGAAGTCTGTAATAATACACACAAATGGAGACTTGAACTCTGCTATTGCCAACTCCATTAACTTCACTGAAAAAGAAAGGTAATATTTTTATCTGTTCAAGTCAGTACTTCATAACTTCTTTAAGCAGTTTTTTATATTTATAGAATAAATGCTCTATCTATACCTGTTTTGAAATTGATAAATTGACTATGATAGTGTGCGTTCAGTGGCACCTTTCCCCTAACTTCTGGGCTACTGGTTTCTAAATGTTCCAGGCTGTAACCAAGAGCTACTTCTCTGAAGTTTAGGAATTGCTACAAGTGTAGTTAATCTACACTTGATTCATTATATATAAATTTAATAGAAGTGGATCATTGCAACTGACAAATAAGTGACATGCTGACTTATCTTTGAACTACTGAAAGCCTTGCTCCTGGTTCTGCTGTAGACTGGCTTTATAACCTTTCTCTAGTGTTTGTCATGTCAGAGCTGAAAGCTAAAACACACTGTGGCAAACACCATTTAAAAAAAATATATGTATGATGAAGCAGTACTTGTTTCACAACTGTTACTACCCTTTTTCATGAGAAAGGAAATGCAGTGCTTTAGTTGCAAAATAAAACACTTTTCGACAGAGCTATATTCAATTAGAAAGTCTCTTTAATGCAACTGTATTGTATAACACATAGTTACAATTTCAGATCACATACTTCTGATCAGTAAGCAGTAATAAGTGTTTAAGTCAGATGGGAATCTGAAATACATCGTTGGACTGGGATCTTAAATGCTATTAAAGCTACAATTGAAACTCAGCTTGGCTCAACTTGTCCAATATGCTTGTATTAAGGCAGTCAGACTCCTGTTAAAAGTTCAAAACCTCACATTTAATTGAAATTTAGATTAAAAAGAAGGCATTAGGTACATCATTCATGCTAACAAATGTACATAGTGGTGAGTCAAGAACAGAAAAACAGTACCACAAATAAACCATGGCTCAAAACCTACTCTAGCTGGATTGCTACAGCCATTTTTCCTATACCGAGGAGCTGTGTGTGCATTGCTGCCATGCTCTGCTTTTGTTGGACTCTTCTCTTTCCTTGAGGTGTAGGCACCGGTGCCCATGGCTTTCAAGGAAGGCCTGAACTCTTCTCCATTTAACACTTTGATGTCGGAAACTTCAGTGGGGGGGTAACAATGCAAAATGGAAATTACTTGGCTGAAAAAAAAATAATCTCAGAATCCAGAGAACTTTATTGAGTAAAATAGATACAAAGGTGATATAGACAGCCCAGAAATAGCTCATGCTAGTAGCAATGTTTTTTACAGTGCCACATTACAAATAAAGCACACTAAGAAACCTTGCTGAGCTTTTCAGCTTGGAGTGTTAATGGCCAGAGGTGGACACAGCTTTACACTGAAGTGTCAGTATTCTGAGTAATTTAAACCAATCTAGAAGATATTTTTGTTAAATCCTCAAGCTGCTATTACTACTGTTGTACTGATCTTCAACATCAGTGATTTTATTGAGTTGCTCTATATCCACACCACCAAACTCCAGCCACCTCTTCCCTGGGAAGTCCCTTTTAAAATCACTTGTTTAAAAGCAAAAACTAAAAGAAAAAAACAACAAAACAACCAAAAACCCCCCACAAAACCCATTCCTTGTATTGCACATCTCACACAAGTCTGTGTATATATATATATATTTTTAAATATGCTACAATAAAAAAAAAAGGTCTATGGCACTTTACTGAATATAAGTTTAAGAAGTTGATGAAACCACAGATGTTTGAAGAAGTCTTCAATACCACAAAACAAACTAAACTGAACTAACTGGCACACAGGTTTTAAGAATCCACAGCAAATTCCTCTAGATCCTATGCAGTGCATGTACATTAAGAAGCAGTTACGCTCTGCAGCCCCCTCCTGAAATCAATTAAATTAGCTTTAAGTTGATTTTTCTTTTTTTGCTTTCCCAAAGTGCCTTTGAAAGCTACTGCTGAGGTGAACTTCAGGAGCAATTTAAACAGCTGTTTAAATTTAATGAAATTTAATGAGTGCAACCTGCACCTGAAAACCTCATCCAGGAAAAAAAAAAAAAATTCGCAATATATACCACCTTATCACTTGCTAGAGAAACAGAACCCTGAGAAAAGAAATTCTGATTATTTCTCCTCTTCATTTCTTCCCAGCCTGTCTTCTATCTGTGCTGTGTGATGAACATGGATATTCTTGCAAGTTAGTTAATTATGCTGTTGCAGAGCAAGCTGATAATATACCAGCAACAAGCAGAAAAGCTGGTTCTTCTTGGTTGCGAATGCAAACAAAAGCAAAATGTGCCACTGAAAATATCTCCTTTGTACTTAAAAAACCAAACCCAAACAAAACATTCTACTGAATTTTTTTTTATGCCTCATGTGGATCAGAGCAGAGGTCAGCTAGTAACGTGACTGAAGGTTGCTCATTGTTTACTTCTCAGCCAGAGCAGAGTATGCCCTCTCGACCTTTGTAAGAACTGACCTGATTCTGATTAATCAAGTGCTTAAGCCAAAGCAGCATTTTTCACCCTAATACTGTGCCAAAACTTGTTGGCAATGGTGACCTGGACTTTGGATTGCTACCTACCTAAGGAAGCTAAAACTGTGCATCTACTTAGTAATTCATTTTTAGCTGGTTTATATGATAATCATACAATTGCTTTCCCCCTCTTTCCCAACTGCAGGGCCCCTGAGGACAGGGCAGAGCTGAGCTGGTGTCCCAGGTGCAGTGTATGCTCCAGCAGGGATGCCTGGAGGAAGCCATGCTGGACCCCAGGTACAAGCCCAGTGCATGTCCTTCAGGAGCGGGGGATGTGTATAGGGCAAAGCCAATGAGGCAAACATAGGTGTGGACAGGGTGTGCAGGCTGTGATTTTCACCCTTAGGCACCAATTTCTGCTGGTAGTTTTGCTTTATTAAAATCTTGATTTGTGCAGGCAGTTGGTACCAGACCATAACTTTTGAAGGGGATTTAAACTCAGTATTTCAAAGAACAGTGAGTTACCTGTTTTAAAGTAGAAGATGGTGGATGTGGGTTGCAGGAGCAGGTGAGTGCAAGAAGAGGCTAGGTTAAAAAAATCCCTTTTTGAATACAGGCAGAAATTGACCTTGTTGCACTGTGTCTCAGAGGTCACCTGTGTGTCTGTCCAGCAGGCTGCGGGTGCCATGGGCACAGAGGCGCGGGCTGGGAGCTGCTCTGTGTCTGTGGTGGGCAGCAGACTTTGGATGGGGACCCCAGCTCTGTGACTGTTCACCCGCCCTCCAGGCTGCCCCGGGCCCACCGTCGGGACTGCTGTGCTGAACAGCTCTTGTGAAGCATGTCAGCACTGCCTTGAAAGCAGCTACCTACCTGGACAGTAAAAATGATTTTTTAATAACTAACGGCACATTTTAAGGGACTGACCAGGCAAAAACAATCTCCCCTCTGTAATAGTGAACAGTCATTGGATGATGTTAAACTACCAAGAAAGAAGAAAAGGAATCTAAAATTCACCTACTATTTCATTAGAACTACTTCTTGGATGAATTATCCCCAATGCTCCTATGGCACAGTTGCATCATTCCTTTGTTTGTTAAAATACCTTACAAACTTGGTATCAGAAGTAGTTCTAGTAAGTGAGGCAACACCACAAATAACACAATCAGCTGGCTTTGAGAAAAAAATGGCATTTGTGGCAAGGCCTGTTTAATTTCTGCTGATTTAGTTGGAAAAAGGTCTACTACTACTACACACACNGAAAAAAGGTCAACCACTATCACCACAAAAAAAAAAAAAAAAAAAAAAGGAAAAAAGTCTTCCCAGCCACATAGAATTTGTCAAAGCTTCCTGAAAAATTTAAATTTCTTAAAGACTCATGAGACAGTCTGGGTCATGAGACAGACTGATCTGTAGACTGGGAATGATGTTTCACTGATGAGAGAAAAAATAATACTGTTAAAGTACAATGTACTGTATGAAGTACTGTGGGGAGCTGTTGTCTGCTTGGGATTTCAGAAGTTTTTAATAAAGGCTGTAGAAATACTTCAGTTTTATCTGAATCAGGTGAGACCCAGTCTAACAACAGCTTCTCTGTCTAGTCAGTGGAAACAGTATTTACCTGCTAAGTAACAAGCTGCACACACCTTGCGCTCTAAGTTTCAGGAGAGAGAAATCTGGCAGGGACTTGACTTTCTAAATGCCTAAAGATTGGTGTAAACGTCAACTTTGCTCTCTCCAACATACAGTTAATATCCAAGAAGGCACTGTACTTCCAGGAAGTTCAGTACCAAAAAGCACCTCCATGAAAATGGTACCAGACCAGGTGATGGTGAAGAAATATTCACCAGTGACGGGAGCCCTTGGAAACAAAGCCTCATTAAAATAGTCTTCTCTTTTGCTTAAGGAAAGAAAAAAAATGTGCTGGCTTTTATTATTTTAAACCCAAATTCTTCAAAGTGACCAAGGTGGGTTAGGCAATCCGATCAATCAGAATTTGTCAGTTTTAACAACATTCCTGCTATATACATGTGATTACTCACATCCCCACTCGGATTAATATATTCCACTGTGTCCTGATCACAGAATGAAACTAAAAATATCCCCAAGTATTTACATTCTGCTTTCTTGGGATTTTTTCTCTATCTGATCCCCATTGCCCAGCAAAGAAGAAAGACCCTTTCAGTAGTTCAGGGCTGGAATGCATGGGGCTCAATCACACAAATGGTAAAAACAGGTAAGTGGATCTGCTTTTCCAGTCAATGGAAAGCAGATAAAGATCCAGGTGCTGGTATTTTTCCCCACTGGAGTTAAAGGAGGCAGATAAGGTTTTTTCCTTCTTCTATTTCCTCTTGCACTTTGTCACTGGATGTGGCTATTTCAGCTTGCGCGGAGAAGACGGCACAGATGAACGTCAGAACAGTGCCGCCGATAGCTGTGTAGAAAGCCCAGCCCAAGGAGCAGTCTCCTAGTTTGTAAGCAGAAGCATAAGGTCCACAATAGCTTATCGCCTTCTGGCATCCCCAACCTGCAGGGTAAAGTATCAAGCCTAAGATAAGGAAGAGCCCTAGAAATAAAAACAGAAAGAAGTTTAACAAACAATCAGTTTAACACCAAATTCAGCATATCTAGTAATGGTTATTATGGTTACTAATACTTGTAATTTACCAGGATTAGGAGAAAACTCCATCTCATCCATCCAGCCTTCCTTTACTGATTTTCCCTAGTATATGTCATGCAGTCTTTTAACTAAATTTGAAGCTACCTTGTGATTTATGTTGTGAAAGGCTTATTTTTTATGATAATAGCTTAGTTCCCTATTTTAATCTTTGTACTCCTCCTACATCCTTTGCTCTCACACATTATTGCTACAGAGCAATAATAAGAGCATACATATATAA
>WAAG01022256.1:3198-27421 GCA_013390105.1 Tichodroma muraria
CCATCCCCGCCCGATCTGCGTGATCTTTCGTGGCTCCGAGACAGCCCTGAGGAAATTCACTTACCGACCATGCTGCAGGAGAAGAAAACTCGAATTCCATCAGCCAGATATCAGCAGCGTAGCTCACAGCTTGGCTCTGCGGTCTTTTTTTCCTTTTTTCCCGGTCAGCCTGACTTGCTTCCCCCTCCCCCCCCAGGCCCGACAGCCACGTGGAGGGAGGGGGAGCAGAGAACGTGCGGCAGGAGCTCTTACCTGAGCCTTTGCCGGAAAACCAAGAGAGAGCTGATTCCCGGGTTTGCATTTAAAAAAGGTGTATCGTAAAAGGTGTACCCACGCTTTCATTGGTTTTATCAAATGTCAGTAATACACATTGGCCAATCACGGCCAAACTACTACAGCTTTCTTCACCATATTGCTGCCTTCCTTTTCCTGAAGAGCCAGCATGGGAAACAGATATGGCTCAGAGGGCATAACAGAGAGGAAGGATGATCTCTCTCAACCTGCTAGTAATCCTCTGCCTAATGTGTGTGGCACAAGACACTGCTGGCCTTGACTGCTGCAAGGACACATCTCTGGCTCCATAGTCAACATGGTGCTCACCAGGTGCTTCTCTTCTCTACAGAAAAGCTGCTCTTCAGCTGAGCTGTAGTGGTGCCTGGCTTTATTCCTTCCAGGGACAGGACTTGGTACGTGCCTATGCTGAAGCTCTAGAGGTTCCTACAGGCCCCTTTTTCCAGCCTGTCAAGGCTCCTCTGAATTGAAAGACAACCATCTGGTGCACTAACTCAATCTAATTTAGTAACATCTGCAAACTTGCTGAAATTTATTCATCAAATTTTAAAGGTAGATGCTATTAAACCTATGTTTTTATAATTTATCATACAAATCTTCATCTTGCATTCACTTTGAGTAGTATTATGTATTAAAAGACCTCCAATAAATTAGTTACGTTACTTGGTGAATGAAAGAATTGGGTCTTATTCATTATGCACAAAGGTTTCAGAATCTGACTGTACATTATTCATTCTCAAAGTACTTTCAGACCCTGAATGTAAAATTTGTTTCTACCTTTGCAATATGGTCATTTATTTAACAAACAATAATGTGTTTTATTCTGAACTGAAATTGATATTACATTCTACAAGAAGCGAAGCACCATGTGAAGGTTACCCTTAGAAAGATAGAACTTCAGGGCAGTTTGGGTGAACATACCCTGTTTTGGAGAAGAAGGAAGTGAATAGTATAAACATGAGACATTTCCCGACGCTAAACAATGCCAGGGAACAGCCTTGGCCACATTTAGCTTTGTACCATAAATGAAACAGCCATGGACCAGGAATCCCATTATGGTGAGCACCAAAGCAGGCACAAGTTCCCAGGTTCCCATTGCCCAAGTCAGAGCAGCTCTTTCTTCAGACTGGGTAATCCATTTGTCTGGACCACTTCAGGTTTAAACATTGTGTGTAAAACCTGAAGACATGTTTGAAAGGACTTCAGGCCTCTAGAAATTTAAGAATGAGACATTACATTAAGCAGTAATTATGTAGTAATTAATTTTCAGCAATTAATAAAATCAGGTAAATAAATAAATATATTTATGCTTCTGTTTCCATGTGAACTGCATTTTTTAACTTTGTTTTTTAGGATTTTTTTACCCTTTGTCTAGCCTTTGTTTTCATGCCTTCTTTACTTCAAAATGCATTTACACTTAACAAAAAATCCAAATCTAATAATAGAAATTATCTGACAGGAATTCAAATTCCAGCTTGGCAACTCCTATTCCAATTTTGAATTGTGGCAGAACTAAGGACTCCCCAGATTCTTCTTCCTGTAATTTTTCTGTTTTTCTTTTTTCTCCTCAGAATTGAGCCCTATGGATTTAGCCACAATTAAACAAGCTTAAAATTTTATACATAAACTTTCCTTCACTTTTAGATGAACATATAACACACACACACTGCATTGCAGAAAGGAATTGGAGATGTAGAAGTTATTTTTCCATTAGAAATCATTTCAGTCACTGTCCAGGACAATAAAAAGCAAATTTGCATTCCATAAAACCTATAAAAGGCTGAACAGGTTATTGCTAAAGAATACATGTTCTTGATTTTCTGTGGATACTTTCAGGGAACGATGATACAAATATGACAAAACCACTAGGTGATACATTCACTTCTTTAATTATGGAAGCATTTCTAAAATAAATATTAAAATTATTCCTCTCTAATATATTTGTCCTAAATATATTGACTCAATATAATAATCTTCCAGGACCCTGATTCACCTGGAGCTGTGAAACAAAATCTAATAGCTGAAGATGTTTTTGCTTTTACCTGTGCATGCTTCTGCACCGATGGCTGCTGCTTTTTAGAGTGACATCCCTAAGGACTATTTGCAGAAGACCCTTACCCCCACTTTTTTACCTGCTGTGATAAACAAAGCTGAAGATCACGCCTAGGACAGGAGTGGGGGTGACTCCAGCACTGGCCAGGCAGCCCCTGCACCCGGGAACAGCAGGCAGCATCTGCCATGCACAGTCCAGAGGATCCAAGTGACACCTCAGGGGCAGGGGTGGATGTTGTCCCTGCTGGGGCATCGCAGGGGCAGGGGCTGACGTCTGCTCCTGGGCTGTGCGGAGAGTGGGTGAGGCCCCAGGAGAAGATCCAAGGGGGAGCGATATGGGACCAGCCCAGCCAGAGCTTTCAGGTCCCAAAATTTTGCTGTTTTCAGGTGAGACAAAGTTAAAAGCACTTCATAATTTCCTGAATAAGGCATTTTGACAGTCATAGTGATGTGTTCATGCTTTTTTTTTACCTTTGAAAGCAAATGGAGGGGAGCAGAGGAAGGAACTAGGTTAAGATGAATGCTTGTATTATCTCTCTTCTCATAACACTGAAAATGTTTTAAAATCTGTCACTTTGAATTGGGGTGACCAAATACTTAAAATTAATGTTCCTTTTTTCTAGGAGAACATTCTCAAATCTTTTTTCTGCACACATTTGCAAAAGAAAGAAAGAAAGAACACAGCACTCCTCATACTTTTGTTTTCGCACACAGAGGCTCATGACAGTCCAATTGTTTCAATCCAAGAGGAATGATGGAAAAGGAAATGAGGAAAGCTCAGGTGGAAAGCCTCAAAATGGATGTGTCATGATTTTTATATCAATAATTAGAAACTGAGCAGAGCAGATGACATAATGGTCATTTGTTAAATGTCAGTCAGAAGAGAATGTTTTCTCTGTACATGCAAACAAAGGTACCTTTACTCTGCTACAGAAAAAAATAAGAAAAATAATTATTGTATGAATAAGTATTACTCAGGAAAATTGTTAGCTGAGGAGGGGATTTGAGGATGCAAATTATGACAGACAGCAGAGGGCTAGAATATTCACAGTTTGAGGCTTCTTAAATTTGCCTAAGCAGCAGAGCTTCAGCTGAAACCTCATTTTCACAGTATGCCCGAGGTTATACTGAATGAGCAGAAAACCTGCACGTAATGCATGGAACAGGAAAGCCCAGGGATGCTAGGAGAGACTTGTATTCAGAAAAAAGCCTGTTTTATGAGAAGAACTTACCCCAGTATTGTTGCATCTGGTTCTAAAGCTTTGGCTAGAGCACAGAAGCAAAGATAATGGCAAGAACTAGATATGGCAAGGAACCCCTCTTTTCACCTTTGTTCACAATTACTCCATTTAAATTGTAAAATGATGTAATGAGCAACCCAGAAACATGATTATGATTTTCCCAATATTTCTTAAAAAATTAAATATGTTAAGAAACAATATATTGGGGAAAGATAAAAGAACAGAAATGAAATTTAGGAAATGCAAGATCTGATAAAGGGAATAGCAGTGAGGGAGAAAGGCAAGAGAGAATTTAGGGATAAAAGTTGATGACGCTAATTTTTATTATTCCATTTCCGGCCACTGATACTTGTTATTAGTGGAAAAAAAGAGGCAGAATACTACAATAGTAAACAGCAGTTTGCTCCTTTAAAAGAGCAATTAAAAAAACATCTGAAGAGCCAGCTCAAACTATTTACAATATACGAGCTGAATGTTGTCTAAAAATTAGTTACAAGTAGAATTTAGCAAAGAATAGTTGATGAAATATATATATAAATTTTAGAAAAAAAAATCTCATTTTTCTCAAATCTAAACTTTTATTTTGAATGCTTTGAGTTCAGCTATATTTTCCATTGCTCTAGCAATTTGTTTCAGTAGCATTTTTTCTGGGTTTAGAGCTAATATTTGAACATAAAATTGCAATTATTCTATATTAAGATACATAATTTAGATTATTTCTAGTAGTTTCTATAGAAGAATTTGGCTGTGAGAAATAGTGATATTCTGACTTATGATCCAAACTGGAACAAAAGCATATTTTGGAATGAAATTTTTTATTCTAGGAAAAGAAAAAGTATTCAAGGCCCAATTTTTTCTGTGTTATTCTTAATGTTTTTAAGGTGCTCATGGAAATTCAAAGTAGGTGATTAGGATTAGAAATAATGTATATTAGAGTAGGAAATTAGAAAATAATATAGAGCCAAATAATATAGAGCCAATAAAGTAGCCAAATAGAAAATAATAACTATCTTGCTTGCTTTTAGACAAAACTAAGTAAAATGTTTTCAGACATCCAAACAAAAAATGTTCTTATTAGAGGTAAATAGTTACATAAAGACTATGTCAGTCATCATATATTAGCATGAGTGCAAGCATGAATTTTGAACACAAAATGTTTGTACATTCTTTTGGAAGACAAAGTATCAATGCTAGTGAGAAAAAGGATGACGCTGTATAAGAAAAATCAAATAGATTCAAAAAAGTGTAAGTTAAAATTTTATGTATGCAAAATTTAAAAAAATGTGGAGTTGCTATTTTTAAACAAGCAGAAAGTGTATTTATGCATTCATTTATAATTATTTAATTATAGTTGGAGTCATTTGGACTTCTGTGTACTTTAGCAGCAGTAACTTAAATAAGTTCCATCACAACTCTTTCAGACAATAAGGAAAAAAAATCCTGTCTTTTCCTGTGGGTTTAATTAACTCAGCTGAGCTCTCCAAAACATTTGTGGATGCATTGTCAAAAATGGGTTTAGAAATCTATAAATTATAGTTCTCAGTACATTCTAATAGAGTTCTTCTTTCTTTATTTAAGAGTTTTCATTTAGAGTCCTAATTTTTCTAGTCACTGAAGTAAAATAATTCTGACTACTAATTTTAAAAGTAGTTTGTATGATTGCTTCAGGTCTAGCCTTGTGCTCTTTTCTTCCTTGCTGCAGGCAAGTTCAATCACTTAGGTAAATGAGCACTGAATAATAATTGCATTTGGTGAAAGCATACTGGGCCAAATGGTTGTAAGTTAATTTCAGCTCTATAACTCCTTTCTGAATTCCATTTTGGATTTTAACATCAAGAAAAAAATTAATGAAAATGCTGAATAATCTGACTCTTTTTATAAAATCTTTTTTGAAAAAATGCCATCAGTATTTCCTTTTTGTACAACTTTTTCACAGAAGCTTAGTTGTCCATAAATTTGTCTATGATGTTCTTTATTCAACAGTTTGTGCAACTACACTGTCTTTAAGTAATTAAGTAATTAGGTTGAAGTATTTGTTCTTCATCAAAAAGGACAATTATTTATTTATTTAATTAATATCCATTAGATTGACAGATATATAAATTTATTTAATTGATTTATTTGCACATTTGTGAGGAATGATTATTTTCCCATGTTAGGTTAATTGCCATTGTGACAATATTACCAGTATATTTCCTATCCAAAATTATATTTTTCTTTCCACTTAAGTGTATATCACAGTCTTATTGTAGGACTGGAGAACTAGTCAATCAAGGTTCGATGAATTGTGAAGAGTAAATAACTTTGAATGCTTGGTAGGTTTAAGTCTTTTGGGTTAAAAGCTTAATTAAGGATGAAATTAGTCATAAACAATTGGTTTATTTTTTACTATGCAGTGAATGACTATGTATGAGTAGCCATGACTATCTAAAGAAGTTGATGAGGTTTTTTCCATAATATTATGGGTTTATCAAGGGAAATATTCCGGAATAAGTTTAGGATTAGAAGGGCTGACATTTTCATGTCACTTTCAGTGACAGCATTGCAATCAAGGTACAATCAAGCACCAACCTGGCTTCAGTGAGAGAAATCAGCTGGCTCAGGTCTGTCATGTCCTGACTAACCTCTGGAAAGTTTGGAACAGGTATATTCAGCTTCCTACTGATGGAAGGTCAGGATGACATGACATCCTTTCTAAACAATGCTGCACCCAGTGGCGACATTCAACAAATTTAAGACGGTGTCGTGGTTTGTCGTGCTTGTGGCTGTACAAAAGATAATAAAAAAAGATAATAATCTCCAGCAATTCTCGTCCATGAACCCTTCTAGAAGTGCTAATAGAGTATTTGGATAATTACACTTCTCTTGACAAATATGGATTATTCTGCTTTAAACAATGAATTAAAGACTTAATTTAAACAAAATAAAACCTATATTATTTTTAGCTCTTTTACATGCTTTACCATCTTGAGATAACAGGTAATTTCAAGAGCCAGCTTATTTAAGGATGCCACTTAAATTTTCATTCACTTTACACTTGAGAAAATTGCAGTGATTATATAATAAAAGTACATCATTCTATATATATCATTTGTGTATGTGCAATGGATACAATACCTGCAATGGATATTATATAATAATTATGCTTTATAATGTAAAACACCTTGGTTATATATATTATATAAATGTTTTATATTTCAGACACCAATATGAGTTTATGTGTATTTGTTTTCGTATGTGCAGTGACTACTGTAACAAAGCTGTACTGAACAATAATTTGAAACCATTAATTTCTTTAGGTGGAGGTCTTATTCCAAAGGAGAATATTAGATAGTGAATAACTGGCTCTACTACTCATGGAAGTGTTATATTAATTTTTCTCCTGATACATGTCATAACCTCAGGCTCAAAGTAAAATGCATGTTTTGTCTTTGTGTTTAAGAAAATGGGCTGCTGACTTCTGCCAGTATATTTTGTCTCAGAAAGCACAAGCAAAAAGCTCATTAATATCTTTGCTTCTGCTGTGACTTAGAAGAGAATTGTTCATTACAATGAAAATGGAAATACAATTTGGCAAAGCTTGTTGCAACTCCTACAGATGCATGCAATAAATTACTGAAGAAGGAAGGTAAAGTTCTTCATGTCATACTAAGGTTAGCGTCTGTTGCATATATTCAGCTAAGCAAGAAAGTCATGTAGCAGAACTGGGGGGGTACAGACCTGTTAGATTTCAGAATCATTTTAAAACTAAAAGAATTAAGGGCTCTCAAAAAAAAACAAAAATCAGAAAGATGCACTTATATTTTATATAACACTACTATAAATACTATTATTAATAATAATATTATTGATAATAATTTTATAAGCATAGATTGATTCAATGAAGATTTTTTCAGAGTGAAATTGTAGCAGAAATCACACATTCTGGTGAAAAAATTCAACTTAGAAAACCTGTAAATAGATTTTATACTGCATGAATAACTTTAAACGTCTGTTTTGTCTTACTGAAAGCAGATGAATGTAAGAATTAATATAATTTTTAACATGTGTTTTATTATATGTAAATACCAAATTATTTTCTGTAATTAGGACAGTAAAATGGCTGTTTAGTTAGATCTTGATTTATAGCAATTCTGGGAAGAAACAGGTAATTTGCTTTTGAATATCTTGCTCTTTAAAATAAAAAAAAAGTCCATTTTTAAAAAAAAATTACTGTTTAATTTCAACAGCAGCTGGTGAAGAGTTTAACAACTTTAATTGCTTATCCTAGAGTCAAATTGATAAAGATAAGGAATGAACTCAAGGCTGTTCTGATTGAATTCTGAAGTGAAAACATCAACAGTAATGATCAAAATTACACTACATAATAATGAAAAATAGAACCTCCACCACTTCATAGCTTCAAAAATGTATGTTCTCATTACGTATTTACGAAGTTTACCCCTGTTTTTTTTTATTTTATTTTCCTATTAAAATATCTATGCTTTTTTTGAATTCAGGTGTTTCCTTACAGACATTGTAAAGTCCTGGTTCTAAGTGACAGAGACATCAATTCTCATATTCTTACCACTTAACTTCTGTTGGAAATGAGTATTGCCTTTAAAACTTATCTGCTGAAATATGGAGGTATTTTTCCTTATTAAATACTCGGGAATGTAACTAATTTTGATAAGTTAATTAGTTGTAACTAATTAATTTATTATTTTTTCAATAAATTTGTTAGAAGCCAGTATATTAAATATTTAATGAAAACATAGTTACAAGCATGCTCTCAGATTTCTTAACCTTGAAGTGTCAGGGAGTTGTCAGATGTATACTAACAAGTATACTAGTAATAGAAAACTAACTTTCTGCAGTTTCTGAAAATATCCAATGCATTTCTTAAAAAAATTTTTCTCTTACAAAATTATAAGAAATTTATTATTAGAGAAAAAAACATTGCTCATAATCTATATTTTTTAACTCTCACACAAGAACAGGTCTATCTTTAATTTCAGATTTGTTAATACTCTTTCCTGTTGGCAAAGCTGCTCATTAAAAGGCTGTATCACTTCATGGTCTTTCACTAAACCATTAAAACTTTCAGTCACCGCGCACAGACGCGCCCACACGTGCGCCCTGGGAGTGTGTCTGTTCCAGTGTCTGGTGTTCCACACAGAAGTTCATGCTTCTTCACGTGCTGGTTTTGGCTGAGCTATTTGCCATGTACCGGACGGTATGGTGCCACGTTTTGGATTTGTGGCCAAGCCAGAGCTGACAACACGGCGATGCTTTAGTTATTGCTCATCAGGGCTTGCACAGCATCCAGGCCTTTCCTCTCTTCACACCGTCACCACAAGGAGGTGTGAAGGTGTGAGGAGGGAGCACAGCTGGGACAGCTGAGCCCAGCTGACCACAGGGATGTGTTCTGGGCTGTCTGGTGTCATGCTCAGCATACGGAGGGAAGACGACGGAAGCAAGGAACATTCTGAGCTATGATGTTTGACTTCCCTCCTCCCAAGTCACCGGCAACTGTGATGGAGCCCTGCTCTCCTGGAGGTGACTGAACGCCTGCCTGCCCTTGGGAAGTGGTGAATTCATTTCTTCTTTTGCTTTGATAGATCATGCAGCTTTTGCTTTGCCTGTTAAACTGCCTTTATCTCAATCCACAAGACTTTTACCATTCTAGTTGTCTCCCCATTTCACTGTAGAGAAGGGAGCAAGAGGCTTCACGCGTCTGAGCTGCCCACTGGCATTAAACTACAACAACTCAGAAATAATGGCAACAGGGTTTCTTGAGTATGGAGAAGGAGTTAAACTAATTGTTTAAGGAATTAATGCTTGTAGGACTAGTGACTTTGCAGGCATAAAATGAAAATATAGTGAGAATACATTTAAAAAATATTAGCTCCAATTTTAGAATTGTTACTCCACTTTTAGAGCTAACCTGTGTTCTAATGTAACTCATTTTATAAAAAAGTAGAGAAGCAAATAACTCTAGTTAAAAAAATAATTTATCTAGAAAGAGAATGAAGCTGTGTGGATTGATATTACCCTCCATGAGACTTATGTTGATTTATACTAATAAAGATTATCAAGGTACTGGTCATGGTAGTTTATGTAAGCTACCTTCAAGTTTTTACCTCCATGTTTTTTGTATAGGATAGAAATTTTAGATACCTAGCATGTTTATTCTTAGTGAAGAAAGAATATTTTGTAGAATCAAAATTACTCATAAATACTCCAAATAATAAATTATTTAATTCCAACTCCTCCCCACATCCTAAGAAAAGTAGAATACTTTTTTTCTATTACTTTTTTTGAAGTAGAAAGTTTTCTAACTCATAAAAATAACCAAAGATATATCCTTCATTACTAGATCTTCAGGAACTGTGGTACCTAGAAATAATACACCTCCTTTGTCATCGTTGTAATTCAACAGGCTTATTTTCCAGTACACCTGAAATTTCTAGTTAACTTAATTTCCATTCTTTGCAAGTCACCTTTTGTATATACCTAATGGAATTATTTTCAGTATTCTGAAGGTTGCATGTATTTTATTTCCCACTGTTTATATGATGGTGAGTGTAAGCTTACACTCATTAGAATTCTTCTGATCTATCCGTGCTGGCAGTCTTCTCATTGACATTGGTTTAGATTCATGATTATTACTCCTTTGTGAAAGAATAATATTTTTTATTATTAATTTTTAACTTAATAAGGTGCACACACTGTATTGTGTGCAGCTGTATTTCACATGTATATTTGTATAATCTCAACAAGCAGCTAGATTACACTGGAATTTGAGCCATGAGTATTAATCTTTCTCTGTCAAGTTTCTCTCTCTCTTTTTTTTCCTCCTAATTTCCTTTTCTTAAGGTCTGGGTAACTTAAAGTTGGATAATTGGAGTTTGCTAAGTCAGTGTCTTGTGAAATTCTTTATTTTAATTGAATGGTGTTTTAAAATTTACCCTTGTTTTCCAGAGTTTGTGAGTAAAAGTTTATTGTGCAGCCTCCTGAAAACATTGTCACATGTGCTGCCTCAGGGTATAAAAAAGCCTAAGCCCCTTTAAAGGAGCTCATTGAGCTAGCCTTTACATCTCTATCTTTTATTTAGAAAATTAGAAAAGAAAGTGTTATCTTACCATTTGTAACATCTGCTGATATTGCATCCAGTAGCATATGAGGACTCATCTTACAGCAATATGTTATCAAAACAGGAATAAGCATTTACTTGTTTGGGTTGAGTTGGAAGGTGTCAAATAAAAAAATTCTTTAATAAGGATGACGATAATTTTTATTTATTTAAAAAATACACAAAAAAACCTTCAAACACTTAGTAGATTATTCTCATTAGTTTTCTACTTCACTGGGAATACTTGCATCATTTCTGACACATTTCTACTGTTTGTTATGCTATGAATATTTTTACTAATAATCTGGATTTGGCAAAATAATACCAGTGTGGCACGGTTGAGAACAGAATTGCCCAAATGCCAAAAGGAAGCCTTTCATTTGTTGTCAATATTTTGGACAAGCGACTTCATTATTTAACTTTGTGTTTCAAAAGAATGTGTTTGCTGTTGGGCTTATTCTGCAGCACACATGGAAGTGCACTGCATTCTGATTGTTTACCAGTTGTACTCCACGCATTCTCAAGGTTATTTTTCACTTTCAAGAAATTTGTTCTTTTTCATGTTCAGCCACCCTTGAATGTTGACTGCTCTCTAACAGGACTCTTATACTGAGGATACCATTTATACTCAACATTTTTCCTCCAGGAAAGTTTAAAACAGCTGCATTGCCATTAAATTCAAATTAAAAGATAAACAACATGGATTTTGTCTTTGCCCCCCCCAGAAATGGAAAAGTTCTTTCTACTGTGAATATAAATCTTCACATGCTTAAAATTAATTTGTGTTTTTCATTACTGCTCTATATTTTCTGTTACAGCACTAAGAACCCTGTGACACTTCTAGCTGTCTTGTGGTTACAAAATTCCCTTTGAAAGAGTTAGAAAGAGAAGTTGGGGGTCAAATTAACACTGTAAGTTCACAAAAGATAAAATACTGTTGGTTTTGCAAAAGATGCTGTTTGGCAAACAATCTGCCCTTGAGAGTCTCTTTTATGTACTCTATAATATCTATGCTGAGATCTATGAAACATGTTCTCTTTCTATTTTTTTTCTCTATGCAGAAAAAATGAGAAGGAAATGAAACAGAGAGAAAACCTTTAGGTCTTTGACTTCTTCAATTAAAAGTGTGTCAAGGGAGACATCATTTGTTTAAATCAACAGATTTTTAAATTATCTGTTATTTTTCTTCATTGTGTATCCATTTAAATAGATTTTTTTTTTTAAGTGTAAGTTTTGGAGTAACATTTGCAATAAATCCTTTTTATAATTAACCTTTCAGGGGAATATGTACAAGCAAATGTTGCAACAATGGAAGGGTATATGTCCATCTGGCAGGAATATCATCTGGCATCATATGGTAGCTACTACATAATCCCTAGAAGAGGGATTAAAAATAGACCATATTCTGGGCTATAAATAATTCCACTAACATAATTCGATTAGATTAGAAGATTATTCTAATCAATAATTTGATTAGAAGCCTAAATATAGGCTGACGATGAACATCTAGACCACCACGCCTCCAGAATCACCTTAAGTATGGAAACACCTACATTAGTGAACTCAGCTTTTTGTTTTGGGAGGTTTTGGTTGCCTGGTTTTCAGTTGGTTTTTTTAGTTTGTTTTTGTTTTCTTTTTAATTTAATTTAATGTAATTTAATTTGTTTTGTTTTCATTTACCTGTACAATATGTAACAATAGCATCTACTGAATGTCAGGGATGTGTACTGGCATGCACCGTACATAACCAAACCCACAAAGGATGGATTACTACCACTAAGGTACTTAATTTTAAGATTTAAATTAGGCTGATTTAAGTTCATGCTGTTCTTTTCATGAGAAGTATTCCTTGTCTGACTCCAGTTGTCAACATTCTTAATACTTCATTTTCCTCTGTTATTCATCCTTTGACTTAATTATAATAATTTAAGCACTGATGTGTCCTGTCATACCCCTTACTTGGTTTGAGATTAACAACGGGTTTTCCAAAAAACCTAGTAATTATAAAACAGTCTATAAAATTGGCTAGAAAGTAGATGCAGATGTTAAAATATTTTTAACAAATGGACATTTTTTAGGGCAACAGGATAGATTTGGTCTGCTCTTTCCCATGCTCTTGAAGACAAATGGAGCCACTCACATCACAACATTATTAAAGAGTTTCTTTCTGCTTACAGACTAGTAATCAAATGACACTTTAGATGCCCTCTGATCCTATTTTTTTCCCCTCTTCTAAATGGCATTTTAAGAATGACATTTAGATAAAGATTATAATTGTTACACAAGTGAAAAATAGACTTACTGCCTTAAAATATAAAGCAATACTAGAGTCTCTGAAATGTATGTGGTAAAAACACGGTGCAGTAGTTTGGCCGTGATTGGCCAAAGTATATTACTGACACTTGATAAAACCAATGAAAGCGTGGGTACGCCTTTTGCGAATACACCTTTTAAATGCAAACGTGGGAACCAGCTCTCTCTTGGTTTTCCGGCGGAGACACAGGTAACAACTGCTGCCGGCCGCTCCCTTCTCCCCCTCCCTCCACGTGGCCGTCGGGGCCTGGGGGGGGGGAGAGGGGAAGCGGGCCAGGCTGACCGGGAAAAAAGGAAAAAGGATCGCAGAGCTGAGCTATGAGCTACGCTGCTGATATCTGGCTGATGGAATTCGAGTTTCCTTCTCCTGCAAGCATGGTCGGTAAGTGAATTTCCTCAGGGCTGTCTCGGAGCCACGAAAGATCACGCAGATCGGGCGGGGATGGCTTTCCTGAGTAGAGTTCACTCTGGACTAATTTAACCCTAATGAGACCGAGGGGTGGAAAGAAGAATCTACTAACTCTCTTTCTCTCTAGCCATAAGAATCCAGCCAGGGCTGAGGCCAAGAGTAACTCTACAGCCCCAGCACGGCCTGTTTTTGTAAATCTGACTGCTTTGGCATGGCTGCTGCCTTTTGTGAACTCTTTAAATATTCAGATGAAACCAGAAAGCTTCTATCCTCTCCGGAGTGAAAGAAAGGACAGAGTGAAGACACATAGAGAAACTACGTAAGGATATTTTGCAGTCAGAAATTGAAGGTGATACTTTAAGTGGAAGAGAGATAAGGAGTTGTTTTATTTTTTACATTAAAATCTTTTATAAGCTATGGTGATGGACTATAATATAATGAGACAATTTCCTTTAAACCATAAAAGAATGTGGGGAGATGAACGGTTCAAATTGTAAATCTGAGCAAAAGAACACTATATTGACGGGGCCAGTGTTGAAGTAACTGTGACTGTTGAGAAATTTAAACAGAGCAATGAAATTTTGTCCTAGAGAAGAAGATAAAGAAGAGAACTTTTGTTGTTGAACAGTTTTGTCTTTAAAAAATAAACCCCATGAATCGATTATGGCCCAGAAGTACAGCTATTAAAGAGCTGTGAATATGGGAGGAATTTCATGATACAAATGTTTTCCGGGCGGCTGTTATCATGAAAAGTTTGTTTTGTCTTGTTTTCTTTCAGTTTTTAGTTCCATAGTGAGTAAAAGATGCTCCAATCCCTAGAAGAATTGAAGAAAGACTATTTTAGAATTGTAAAACTGACTGAAAGTTTCTAAATGTAATTACTGTATGTTGTTAATGAGAATAGAAGAAATTTTGGTAATAGAGGAAGAATGTTTGAAAGGTTTCATTCTAATTCTAAGAGTTTGTTGGTTTTTTTTCTACTTTCTTTTTTGTGTTAGTTAATAAAAGTCTGTCCTTTTCAAGTTTAAGCCTGCTTTGCTCCTGATTACAGAATTTCCTTTTTTTAAAAATTGGCAACCCAAATTAATAGTTTTCTGTCTGGTTCAGACTGAAACCACGACACACGGAATAGCTTATATTGTTTGGCAATTGTGAGACAGCTTTTGAAATTAATTTTTGGAAAATTTCATAGGTATCTGACATTGACTATGCCTAGAAATGTGACACATGAATATCTCTAGTCCTGTTTGATTACCTAAAACTAAACAGGCATATTTAGTATTTGAGAATGTTAATAGCACATTTATAGAATTCTATGGTTACCAAGAAATATTTTGATTTCACAGGCATGCTACAGAAGTCAAATGGAAATACACATTTTGGGTTTTATTCTGAAATAAAAAATATTTTTCTATGATGACTATGTTGAAATTACAAGAAACCTATTTTTAAGTTACACCTAGAAGCTATAGTCAATTTGATACCTACATTCTTATTTAGCTGAGATCTTGATTTTTCCTGTAGAAATTTTAGTCTTAGTTGCACATGTTGCTTTCATCCAGAATCTTCAAGACATAAAAGCAACAGTGCTGAAGAATACAATGAGATGCAGATCTGTCTTGTCTTATTAATATTTGTCTGACTGAAGGCTAAGCTTTAGTTCAACTGCAGGGCCTTACAGATACAGACAGGGATTGCACAATTTATCCATAATTTATATTATTTTGGAAAATACTGATATATAAAGGTGGTTGTAAATCTCTGCATGCAACTAAGTACGGGATCCCTACTCACAGAGCATTTTGCAGATTGCAATAATGGATGTAGAAGTGACTCTGATGACACGCCTTCTGAAATGGAGTTTCATTTACACCCTTCCAAAGGCTGTGGAGGGTTCAAAGAACTACAATAGTGATTCAAGTAGAATAGTTTTAATAGACAGTTAAAAGGAGATTTGATTACAATTTTAGGCATATCTAGAAGGACAGAACATCTAACAATAGACAACACTTTAATTGAATGAAGGAATAACCAACTTTGGTTTAGTGAAATTTCAACTAAGAATGAGTTAGAAGACAGATCAATATTTGATTTGAACAGTGTTGATTAACAGAAAAACAATAAACAAAGTTCTGTGAAAGTCAGACATAATTCTAAGTATTGAAATCATAAATAAGTTTTTTTCTAAAGGAGATATTTTAGCTCCAGCACAAATTTTTAATCATACGAGTATAAAAAGGACAGTGATGTAATTTTCCATGGTGAAGAACTACTAGATGAAATTCTAACATTATACAATATATTGGTCAATGCATAAAAATATTTATTTTAGGAACACTGAAGTATTTAAATATTTAGATTTTTTTTTATAATCTGTGAATATTGATAATTTAATTAGAAAAAATAATAAACCAAAAGGAAGCAGTACTGAAGGATGGTTTATTCCCAATAAACTGCTTGCAAATACATTCAGTGCTGTTGTATCATAAGAATTCAGTTGTGGTAATCAGCTATAAACCTTAAAGGGGCAGAAAAGTAAATATCAAAATATTTTAATTTCATACCTATGTCTATTAAAAGGGATGTGTTAAATGTTTTAATTATTTTTGCCACTTATGGTCATCTTCAAACTATTTCCTTTGTTCTACTTTAAAACATTTCTTTTGTTCTACTTCAGTTTTTGTTCAAGTTCTCTTGCTTGAAAAATAGCTGTTCATAGTTTATATCAGAGTACAGAACAGGCTTTCTAATCTGCCTCGATACATTCAAATTGTTTTTCACCTGCAGGTCAAGTTATATAACTTCATCTAGTTACAACAATTGAATTTCTCCCTCTGCAGCTCATAACTTGGTATTTGAATTCATCATTACACAGCTTTAAACAGCCATCTTCACTGACTGAAGATATTACTTGTTTATCTGTTAGATAAGAGACATATGGTGAAAATATCCAAGAGAGTGAACATTCAGTAGTGCTATGGATTAAGTTATTATACATTGAAGTCATTATACATTGACATTTCCTACTTTATCAGTGAAATTTCAGAAAATATAAACATGCACATTTATTCTTATGCAGCTTCTATTTTCTGTGCATTTGTGTTAGTAAGAAGGAATGCTAGTCATTGTACCTTGAATTATGACACTGTCTTGGTGCAGGTGTAGGTATTATTTTTCAAGTGTAAGAAGTATACTTAATGTTTTAATGTTTATATTTTAATGTCTGGTTCCATAGGAAATTATTACAGCAGGCTGTGCAAGGTACATCACAAAACATCAGCAATACATGATCTACAAGGCAACTCTTGGTTATACTTTCTATTAGGGTGCAGCTATTCCCAGACTTGGATTCTGCAATTCCCAAGATTGCGCTAGATGTTTCAAAGCCAAAGGGCATAGCCAGCCATCCTCGAGAGCCTTGGGCTGTGTCTCTACCCATGTCCACAGGACAGGGCTGCCTTGCAAAGGGCAGAAGAAGTAAGAAGAGGGGGCACTGGGCTGCAAGGCGGCTCAGGGACAGTGCAGTGAGTGCAGTGGCCATGACCAGACTGTAAATCACAAGTACTGCCAAGGTGTTTCTGAAGGGCTCCACAACACTCTGAGGTATTGGCCACTCCTCCCAGCTTGTCATCAGCAAACTTGCTAAGGGGGATTTGATATGGGAATTGATGGTTTTCACTTAGTATATATTAAAATAAACAAATAAATAGAAGATATTAAGTATATTACTCCAGATGAAATGAATACCAGGTAAAAAGTGAATTTTATGTTTTTAAGTGAAAGAGAGGTCAGCGAATGGTCTGTTCATACTAAGATGAGAAAATGATGCACAAGCAAAATGTATACAAAGATTCCCTTGGGAGAACCTGGCAAACAGTTCCTTTACTAGATTCATTAATAGAAAGCAGTGAGCAATTCAATAGATTCAAGCCTCCTTAACAGAAAGGGTAGATCCATACATGCTTAGCCTTGGCAAGAGACAATCTATTTCTCAACCAAGAGTTCAGAACTTTCATCTGACTGCTGTTAGACTCCTAGCAGTATTTCCAATGTACTCATCAGAATGTATAAGATACAAAATATGAAGCAAAATTGCAGTGCAGAAAATGTCCATGTATAAAGGCTGCTAGCCATTCACTGTGCCAAAAGACTCAAAATCACGTGCCAAAATCTATGCATGTCGGGAAGAACTAAGTTCTATATGAAAAAATAGGCTACATAAGAAACATCTGGTATTACCTTAAACTTGTCTAATGTGAACTTTTTTCATTGTTTGGTAATGCTTTAGTTTTTTTATTTAATGTCTCAGATTTAAGACATTGCACCTGACTGAAAAGAACTTGAGACAGATCTATGTCCTTCAGTGCGATTAGGATTTTTTTATATCATCATTTTAGTAGAAGGTATAAATCTGTTGATACAGATACTGGTCTTAATGTTAAATTTAAAAATCACAAAGACAACACAGTGCCTACCAGATTTTCTTTTTAATAAACTATTAATTTACACGTCCCTCAGCAATCTTTAAGTCTAGAGCAGAATAGCCACTTTACCTATTTAAGCAGATCCTAACTGGTTTTGCACACTAAGCCAAGTCAGCAGCTGGACTTGTTCATTTCCCAGATAAGACCTTTTACCTCAGACACCTGAAACAGGGATTTCAGTCAAAATCCACTGACAGTGCCTTTTTTCTATGGACTTTTTTGCTAGAGGTCTTATAGGGATTCTGCATTACCCTAGAGAATTTATAAAGAACTGATCACTTTATCAGAGCTGAAAACAAGTGATAGAATAAAAATTATTTGTGCTCACTGTTCTATAGGGATCTTAGAAATTAATTCAACAATGCTCTCATTAATACATTTGGAACAATGCATATACGCTAAACCAGTACAATATTCTTTATGATAATTCCTAGTATTTAGGCAGAAGAGAGAGGTATAAAGAGTCATCTATTTGATTCCTATAAAGTGAGTATATGACAACCAAATCATAACAAATTATGGTGCCAGTAATGTCTTTTATACATATATATTCACACATATACTGCACAGAAGTAGAAAAGTAATGACTTTTTCCTAATGTCACGAAACCTTTCCAATTACTATAATAAGGTGAACATCTACTATGTGACTATCAAAAACTGGGCATAGACATAAAAACTGAATCAACTTCTATGGGTACTATTCAGACCAATAACTTTAACCATTCAATTAATGGAATAAGTTTTACACAAAGTGTTCATGATTTCGCAGGTCGTCATCTTGAATAACATAATTCAAATTAAACAAATGTGAAAAATTATAACTCATTTTTACCAGTAATTGAAATGCTTTTTTAATAAATAGAGCCCTACATGCTTTCAGATATAAAGGGAGTTCCTATATAAAGTTGACAAAGCATGGGAATTTTTAATGTAAATACTTTATATTGTCTCCAAAATTCTCTGATGGTTTAGATAAGGAATTCTGTCAAGCAGATGAATTTATAAAAAGTTCAGTTTATATTTTGTTATTAGGGAACAAGATTATTCCCACACAAAGTAATCTGGATTTCTTCTTCAATGACTTCATCCAAAAAAATAATTTTGTTATTAAAATCAGTGAAACTCCATGTATCTTTTGTATATACAAAATCAAACCTCTAGGACTGGATTCAGTAGCCCGAGAAACCAAAGTAGTTCAAGTTTATACTCTTTCAGATTTAAGTGAGAGCCATTTTAAGTAATTAAAAGATACAGTCATTTTGCTGGTAGTACCACAGCATTTCTTGCCAAGAGAAAAACCTGCAATGTCCAAACTTTTTCTTTATTGCTCTAAGCTGCCAGTATCTCCCGAATCAGGAGTAGTGTGTGTGTGTGAGCTCAACAGTCTGAATCACATTTGACTGGGTCCTATTTGACCTTGTTGTCCTGTATTTCCCTAGAAGTCTCACAAACCTAAGCAAACACTGCTTCATTCTGACCAGACTTGAAAGGAACCCACATAGACAGAACTCTATCTTTTGAAAACAAAAGATAATATTAAATGGTAATTAAAGTCCCTTTGATAAGCTTCCTGGTAGGAAAACCTGGAACTCAGTACGTATATTTCCTTTATGGTATATATTAAAGACAACTGACATAGACTCTAACAATAGGATATCAATGCTTGTGACATGAACGTTTCTCATGAGACCTTTGAGACCTATACCTGGGTGCTGCTGTAGGTTCTGATACATCTGATCTGACATTGCTGTGAAATTCTTCCAGACAAATGAAGGATGATATGTTTATTTTTTCTATCTTCAAATCTGTGATTTTGAAGATTAAGAGAGAATGGAAGTACTTTGTTAGTAGGGGTGCTTAATACTGGAGAATTTGGAAGGGTTTGGGGGTGGGGTGGGAAAGAAGAGAGAACTCTTATTATTCCAAGTCAAAGACAGGATGAGAGGATACTGAGACACAAACAAATTGAAGGTATGGATTAGGGAGGTGAATGAGGATCTCAGCCTCAGCTGGAACATATTTACAAACTCTGGCACCCCAAATCACCAAGTTATATGTGCCACTTATTCTTTAAATTTACCACACATGCAGAAGTTGTGGTAATTTTTAAACTCTTCATACCCCTTCAACAGTAAGCATGTTTGGTTTTTATTTTTTTTCCTGCAAGTCATCATTTCAGTTTCAGCAAAAAAAAGCCCAGACACATTAATGCTTCCTATTTTGGTGATGATATCATCACCATTCTCTTGGCTATGAGTCCTTTTGTTTGTCTTTTTAGTAACCAAATATTCCTTGATGATGTCCCATTATGTATTGGTTATACCTGCAGCTTCCTAAATCCATGTATCAGTTGGATATAACATAGTTTGGCATTGTAGAAAGCAGGTCTTCCAATGTGTTGAAGTAATTGAAACAGGGATTGTGTCTTTGGTAAGGAAGAGGAGTAGTGCCTGGAGACTGTCTTAGCAATGACAGCAGCGAACAGAGGTTAATGTCTATCTTCATGACATGCATTATGGGCTACTGACTCATCAAGATGTTTCTCATTTTTCTTGTTAGATTGTCATGCTTTCATTTTTATGCTCCTTGCAATTAAACTCTATGTACTTATCAGATTAACAATTTTTTTTTTTGGAAGGGAAAAAAATCCTACCCAAACCCCCACATGCTTCTCAGAGGAGGAAAAAACATCTATTTAGTCATTGACTAGTACGGTGGTGTTTCTTTCATAATGTTAGTCTTTGCTATCTTCCAAATTTCTATTTATATGCATGCAGCTTCTTGTAAACCAGAAGTGTTTCCAATATGTTTTTGGAGGGGTGTGTGTGCATTTATTGATTTATTCATCATTTGAAAGCAAAGTTTGCCTATTTATAAAACATGATGCATGACACTTGAAAATACCTCACAGAAAATCCTCACCTTGAGGACAGCCAGCTAGTACTTCAGTGAAATTAAATGCTGTGACTAATGCCAGCAATTATCCTCCTTTATTAATAGCTATAAAGGGCCTGTTTGTTTCCATGTTGGTGCTTACCAAATTGTTCTGTTTTAGTGAGTGCTGAAGTGCAGATTTATTTGTATTTCTTTCAGTATTGGAGGAGGAGAGCAGCAGACACAGATCTGCTCAGAGAAAAGTTAAATGCCATTTTTTTTGTAGCTACAAATATGTGATGTGGAACTGACAACCAGGAGAGGCTGCAAGGAGGGTTTCTGAGAGCCTTGTCACTGCATTAACAAAATCAGAGTACAACATCAGTACAAGACCATCCCCTCAATGCCTAATTTTCAGTAGCTGAAGCTATTTGAATATTAAACCAAAGGACCACATATGAAATCTCATAATGTAAATATGCAATGTTTTTTGGAGGGAGAGTAATGTTTTATAAGCTGAAAAAGGGTTGTGTAAAAGAGAGAGACCAACAGTGACCCTGTGGTTACAACCATGCTATTCATCTAATTCTAATGTCACACACCAGGCAATGGAAGGAAAATTCTAACTTTCATTTAAAATTCAAGTTTCAGCAGAGATATTAGGAAGGTACTGTACTAAGACCAAATTAATGAAGAAGATATTAGTATGTTCCCCTTTTATTTTTTTGGCTTGTGCTAGAGCTGAGTATTACTCCAGTCACCTTTTGCTTTCAGAAGATTTAATTACCATAATTAACTTTAATTTTACGTTGATTAAAGTGCCTCAAAGGAATTAGGTTAAAGTAGCATGCTTAAGGTCCAGACTCCATATGCAAATAAACCAGACACAGTTAAAAGCCTTGGGATTTGTAGTCCTTATTGTAATAGAATGCAGTCTTGGAAGGCAAATCTATCCTGTCACAGATTTAAATCTGACATGACAGAAAATTTGCAAATGTTCCTGGAGTAATTTTTCATTTTAAAAGAAAATAATGCATTTAGCTAAAAGTATGAACTGCAGCAAAGTCTATGCTTCAGACATCTAAGCATATTTTCAATGTAAGTATTTATTTTTTATGAATATTCATCTGATTTTGAATTATAGCACTGTTTACATGCCTAACTGCAAACACTCTACTATTGCATAAGATACAGTCCTGGCTGTGACAAAAGCACATTAACAGTATAGGAATTTATGTCAATTTATGTCCAGTACACAAAGGTGCAAAGATTACTCTCAGGTCTTATGGGCGTGCCAGCCAGAAAAAATCCAGTCAACTCCATGACTGTGGAGTCCTGTATGGTCAACCTTGAACTCATATTCTTGGTTGCTGTCCAATATTCTCATGCTCTTCAAACATAGATCTATTTCTGGTATTCACAGTGCATTATGTATATTTCATTACTTTCTGCCACAGGTTTATGCATTCTTTTGGGAAGTGGAGCTAGCGACTGGTGCAACTGGAAGCCAATTCCTCTTGTCCTTTGCTTGTTACCTTGGAGAAGAGACTGACACTGCCCTCACCACAACATCTTTTTGGGCAGTTGGAGAGAGCAGTAATGTCCTTCCTGATCTTCCTCTTCTCCAGGCTGAGCACTCCCAGCTCCTCCAGCTGCTCATCATCAGACCTGTGCTCCAGACCCTTCCCCAGCTCCACTGCCCTTCTCTGGACTCGCCCCAGCCCCTCAATGCCTTTCTTGTAGTGAGAGCCCCAGAACTGGACACAGGATTTGAGCTGTGGCCTCACCAGTGTCCAGCACAGGGGGACAGTCCCTGCCCTGCTCCTGCTGCCACACTATTGCTGATCCAGGCCAGGTGCCATTGGCCTTCTTGGCCCCCTGGGCACACCTGGCTCATGTTCAGCTGTTGTTGATCAACATCCCCAGGTGCTTTTCTGCCAGGTATCTTTCCAGCTACTCTTCCCCAAATCTGGTGCATTGCCTGGGGTTGTTGTCACCCAAAAGCAGGACCCAGTATTTTACCTTGTTGAAGCTTGTGCAATTTGCCTCAGCCCATCAATGCAGTCTGTGCAGATCCCTCTGTAGAGACTTCATACCTTCCAGCAGATCAGCACTCTGCCTAGCTTGGAGTGCTAGATGCTCTTGATACCCTTGTCCAGATCATTGGTGAAGATATTAAACATGACTTTTCCCAACACTGAGCCCTGGGAAACACCACTGGTGACTGGCCACCAGCTGGATGCAATTCCACTCATCATCACTGAGCCTGACCATCCAGCCACTGTGGCTCCCCTGACACAAGGACTGACTATAAAATATGCAAGATTAGATTCTGCTTAATCTGTTGGTGTCTTTCAAATTATGATAACACCATAATGTGCCAATTAATTTTACTTTTACAGTGCTTTCTTTCAGTCTACTTTTCATCAAAGGAAAATTAAGGAAAATTAAACCAAAGAGGAAGTGTTGCCAATGTATAGAAGCCATGATTGTTTTGAAAGCATTATGAAAATACTTGTAAAATGGCACATAAAGGTTACTCTGAGCGTCTGCACAGCTTAATCTAGTAAATCATATTAAGAAAACGGTCACTGGATTAGAGCTTGCACAAACAATTTCAAGGCTAGGTACAGCCTGAAATAAAAAAAAAAAAAAAATTTGATAAGCTTAGTCAAAAATAAGTTTAAAATAATTTTAAAGTCTAAATAAGTTTAGTCAGTTGCTGAAATATCTATTTTTAGTACACCCAGGTTTGAGCTATGGATATGCTATTAAGATAAGCAGACATTGTTAATAAAATTGAAACTTACAGTACTGTCATCTAGGAAACTATTTCTAGAATAGAAAGATTTATTTTAATCAGTGAATGCATGGAAAAATACAGTGTTTCATAACACTGAGTTATTTGAATGCTTTACTCCCAGATGTTATTCATATATTCAGGTTCACAATTCCCACCAAGGTGAAAAACAAAAGTAGACAAAGAAAAAAACACACTTGTTTGCTCTCATTGAAACCATCTTGAATACTTTAAAAATCAGCACTTCAAACCATGAACCCTTCCTCTTACAAAAATTCATTCTGTGACACAAGAAATATCAACTATATCTAGGAAAACTAAGCAGTTTTCCCCATTCTATCTAAAAGAGTAAATCATGTCAGTGATGCTGCATTTTCACCACTATTGAAAGTAAATAGGAAAATATTTTATAGGAATTAATTTATACATGAGGAAACTTGGAATTGAATGGCTTTGGTGACTCAAAGACATTTACGAGTAGTTCAGATACTTAAATTGGTCCCAAGCTTAGAATAGTTTTACTCCGTTTATGTGAGTGCTCAGTAATTAATATAAAACCAAAGTCTATGCTGAATATGGATCTATTTTCTGCTGCAGAAAAGTGCAGTGTAGGGAAGAACAAAAGGGAGAGGAGAGGAGAGGA
>WAAG01022278.1:0-10501 GCA_013390105.1 Tichodroma muraria
TTCAGTACAGCTACAGACAAGGAAGAGGCAGAATGTGGATGAGGCAGAATACGCAATTTCAAAACATGTGAGTCAGTGTTGGTGTTAAAGTGATTCAGAGACTGCCATGATTATTTTTCCACTCATTTTCACTTACTACAGTAGGTTAGCTTAAAATAGATTACACACTTTCATAATATTTCTTTCCCACGTGTTCCCCTGATATACTCTAGTCTTTCAAATTAAAATAGAAATATCCATCAGATTCCCTCTGTGTTTTTCCATGCACAGAAAGAAGTTCAAATATCCTTGTTTAACAATCTGAATATAAAGAGGAAAGGAGCTGCTTAAGAATTCTATCAGGATTTCTCAGACTTACTGAAAATACAACCTTGCTTTTGGCTCTGTTTCCATCTGCCTGCAAATTCTGAGATAGTTGGTAGAACGTTCTGAACACTTAATGCTTTTTTTTAGTTTCCAGTTCCTTTGGCATTCTTCTGTAGTCTTCAAGAAGAGGGACACCCCACAGCTGGAGAAACAGTGGCTTGGATAAGCATCATAATCAAAGCACACAGAATTTTAACACAGAAATTACTCAATAAGGTTCTTTGTACTAAGCTGAAGGTCTATAAACACACAGAATCTTTCTTATGCAATAAAATAAATATTTATTTTGTTTTCAGTAAGATTAATTGTCAATCCACCCAATCCATAAACACTTCAGGTGCTCTGGGAGTCCTTTAGGTGACTGTGATTTCCACAGTAACAAATGATAAACCAACCACCCAGAACCCTCTAACAAGTCCCGCACCAAGAAATCAAACAGATCTACAGGCCAGAAGATCAAATTCTGAGAGCACTGCTGTGAAAAAATTCCCTTCTCTGGCCTCAGTTTTGTGGTATTTGCATTTTTACTTTGATACGTCTGAAACTGAAAAGCTCAGGTCTTGAAACACCTTTCACAAGTTCTCCAGTTCTAATAGCCACATTTCAAACAAACAAAGATGACTGAATGCTCTTTTCCCAAAGAAGACTGATCAAATTATCATCAGCTAGTTTATTACACAGATAACAAGAATTTATAAAACTACCACCCAACAGTAGCTTCTTTATCTACCAATGATGCAAAAAGATCACCCTTGGGTTTCAAAATATCTAATTTATCTGAAAATGGTCTTGCTGCTGTCTCTGTTGAGGCAAGGATCACAAGGTGGCACATATGA
The DNA here is from genome assembly GCA_013390105.1 of Tichodroma muraria. Lineage (NCBI taxonomy): Eukaryota > Metazoa > Chordata > Aves > Passeriformes > Sittidae > Tichodroma > Tichodroma muraria. Next base: position 1,203 of record WAAG01022278.1, read on the forward strand.
AGGCTGCACCTATTTCCAGTGGCACAGAATTCCTCCAGGAACTGACAGGAGCCACGCTGGGACACTCACTGGCATCTCCCACCAGATCAAGATTATTAAATCAATTCCAATGATTAGAAACACCCTTAACTTTTTCTAAGTATTTTTGTTTTAAAATTTGCCAAAGATAATTGCCTGGATAGTTTTGAAATGCAAGTTTTTAAGGGCAAGCATGTTAAGCACAGTGAAGTAGTTGAGAAAAAGGAAAATTAAAATAATAAAGTGACTTGATTTACCTATAGTCTGTAGCGTAAATGAGGTCCAAAGAACCATTACACTCAAAGCACATACACGTGAGAAAAAGTTACAATTCATCACACATTTCTTAAAAACACATTATTCAGCATTTTGATTTACAAAAATTCTGTTCTGTTTCTGCAAGCGTAACATGATTTTGTTAAATATTTAAAGGCTTCCTTCTCAGCAATAAGCAAATACTGTATTTGTATAGCAGATGAAACACTAGTTATACCTTGGAGAATTACAAATATAAACAAAAAAAGCACTCAGGTCAAAATAAAAATAAAATTAGAGCCTAAAATGTTTGTAGGAAATGACACAATTGGTATTTACCTAATTCATGTAGAATTAAAGTACAAGCAGCTGTGTATCCAAAGCTAACTTTTATGACAACTTATATTTCCATAAATAGTTTTAATTTTAACATATCTAACCAGCCAAACTATTCTAGCCATATTTGCATTTCAGAGTGATTATTTTTGCAGCTAGCATATTCATTTCCTTAAAATTAATAATTTATTACGGTTATTTTTCATTTCTCCCTTGTGTGTATTTTCAAGAAAATGGTATCCTAAGGCTAGAATAAATGCCAGCCAAATACTCAGTAGTTACCTTGATCTTTGCTCAAGCTACATGTACGTGTGTGTGTGTTATCAGAGCTTCCCTGTATTTTCTCCAGCAGACAATATTAGATAAGACTAGAAAATAAAGTTGCAAGATGATTAAAATTCTTTTAGAATCACTATGTTTCAAAGTTTTGATAGTGATAAGATGCAGTTGTATAGAGATTTCTCTTTTGATCTCTGCAGATTATTTGGGTCCATAATTTCCAGCTACATTCTCTAATTTTGTCACAAACAGTGGCAGAGCCAGGTCAAACACAGGTAAGGTGCTTTAGGGCCCCTTCTTAGCGAAACAGGGCTGCAGTCATGGTGAGCAACATTCCATGTTTGAGAAAAATAAATCATGATGACTCCAGCAGATGCTACTATTTTCAAGGGGCATTTCAGGGTTGGTGCTGGCATATCCCTTCTGTCCTGGCAGCAAACCTCCTCCATCCCTGTCTTCAGGCAGAGGAGCCACAGCTTCTCACCCCAGGAGGCTCCTCAACTCAGGGATCAGCCAGAAATGGAGCAGTAATTTATGGGGTTTGACACACTGTTCTTGACTGGAAATGGATTATACTGTTCATTGAAATTAAGGGAAAAGGGGAAGGGGAGAGAAGACTAGAAAAAGGCTAGTACAATAGTTAGTCTTCTAGTCAGCAGGTCGAGGGACACCAGCTCTCTGTTCTTGATGTTCCCCTCAAAGCAGCTTGGTTTTGTTCTGTGTGCTTAGTGTAAAATCTATAGAAAGTGCCTTCAAATGGCCACATTTGAAAATGTAATTTTTCAGTTTGCCCCTCCCGTTTGGTTCTGGGCAGAAGCAAAGCCAGGCTCAGCAGAGCTGAGGGAACACAATGGCACAGGCAGTCAGTGGGAATGCTGAATGTTCTGTGCTCCCACTGAACCTCTTCTGTCCCCAGAGCCTCCCAGCAGCAGATCCACGAGGGGTCTGGAGGAGCACACCGGGACAGAGTCCCATTTCCACTGCTGGTGCAGACTTTGTGGCACAATGACAAACAAAATGTACTGGGGAAAAGACCTATTGTCCATAAAGGGACATTTATGTGTCTCAGTGTCTGAAGGAAAACTGGATAACGGTCATCAGTGATTACAGAGTACCTGGAGCAAAGAAATGCCTTCAGTGAGATCCCTCATAAAATGAACAAACCAAGCCCCAGAAACGTTCATCGGGAATGACCATGTGAACCCAAATGTGGCACAGCTGCACATGCAGGACCCCTTTGTCCAGGGACATCCATGGTAGGGGAGGGACAAGCAGTGCAAGGGAAGCAGAGCCTCTCCTGCTCTCCTGGCTGTCCCTGGTGTCCCTCAGCTGCCCAGCCTTGCAGTCACATGCTGACTGCAGCTGTTTCTCTGCCCAGACACCACCACCGGCCCCTCTGCATGACAATTAGGAAGATGCTCACCCTGATAAACTATTAGCCTCAAAAAAGAAAACAATCTTTTGGGAAACTGAGTGTGAAGTAAGCTGCTGCTTGCTGTGCTTCAGTTAAGCTGTGCAGCACTGGAATCCTTGGAAAATACCAGAATCTGAGTATTTATTATAGTTCAGTAGAGAAACTACACTTTATAGGCAGTATTTACTGTCTCCCAGCTTCAGCAGATAACATACAGCCCGCAAATGGATATGAGCCAGCTCTTCCAGAGGGAAGAAAAATGCGTTTCCTTCCCTGCAAACTACATGTAAACACAAAATGGAACTACCCAGGCAGCAAATGGATTTCTCTTTCCTTTTCAACTGGCAAAACCTACCCTCGATACAGTAAGCAATGCAAAAGGGTACAAATTGCACACTACTGCTATTTCTTAGACTTCCTAAGTACAAATGTTAAATAGATACTTGCACTAACTTCTAGACCTAAACCTGTCGGCTTTCCTTATAATCACCTTAAACTTCTAAAAAAATTCAGAAAGTTCCCATAAGGACTAAAGCATTTGTAGTTTCAGCATAAGCTGAAGATGGAATTCACTGCTATTGTTCTGCATCTAATGTTTGCAGGAGACTAATTGATTGAGACATTCCCAGATGGTTTTAACACTTAACAGGATCTATACAATGACAGTCAGAATTTTTTAATACTCATAGAGGCACAGAAGAGTGGCATCAATAAGACAAATTGTAAGAGTAACTGGCACTGGAATGCACTGGCAATGCACCCAAAAAGTTATTTTTAAAGACTGCGACAAGAAATATTCCAATTATGCTACGTAAATTACCAGAATGTAGCCATCATTACTGAAAAGAGAATTTCCCTTGTTACCATAAAAAGAATTCATTGTACTGACTGGAGAAATATATAGTCTTTTGACCTATTAATAAAATAAATATAAGTAGTTATAATTAAATGGATCTTAAATTGCAATAATTACTTAGAAACAATGAACAGACAGGCACAGGTGAACACTACACACATCAAAGCATGCAGTGAAGAAAGTGAGAATAAATGCTCTCTCTCTTTCAAATGCTGTGTGTTCAAGTAAGCAACCTGATTTCAGCTCAGCCAACCAACATAGTTGATGTAATTAAACAACGATACAGGTTTATTATATAACCAAATGGAAAGCTGTAGACAGGTCTGAACAGCACTAAAAGAAGATTTAATTAAGTTTAGAAGATCTAATTATGCAAGCTGGAACCACAGTGTAGGAACTGGATCTGTTCAGCTCTGACACTTCTTCTCAGCTTTTTATTCTAGAATTTCAAAGATTATTTAAAAAATGTTAAAGAAGGAAAAAAGGAACAGTTGGTCTGAAGTAATGAATTTTTCACTTCAAAAAAGAGAAAGGTACACTGCAACAGAATAATGGCAGCTGCACCAGAGACAAGTTTTTATATTTAACCTCTCAACAAGCAGAATATTCATTGCCTTTCATAAAATGGAAGTGTGCAAACCTAAGCAAATCTCGTTAAATACCCTTTCCTGGTGCATTTCAGATTGACGAGCACATGCCTAAAGCCCCTGGCAGCCGTGGAGTTCAGCTGAGAGCCCTGCAGCTCCCCAAGGACAACTCCCTTGTTCCCCGTGCTCTTCTGGGGGCAGTGGCACGTCCCCACTGCCAGTGGGCTGGTGGCCTGGTGGCCTTCTCGCTGCACAGCTGTCCCCCGACCCCATGACATTCCCTGCAGGGGTGACAGCCGCTCGTCTTGCTGCCCAAGCAGCTGGGGAGCAGGAGCTCCACGTCTGCCTCCGTGGGCTCCTCGGTCGCTCTGCTGCTCACCTCCTGCAGGACCCCCTGAGCCCTGCCGCAGGCCGGGCCCGCAAAGCTGCTCCTGCTTTACCGCGGCCCGAAGCGCCAGCTCGGCAGGCCCTTTCTCGCAACAAAACCTCCTTTCCCCAACAGCAGAAGTTCAAAATCAAATACATCGCAACGCTGGCCTTTTCCCTCAGGGAGGTTCTCCGTGCTCCAGGCCGCACGTGCTGTCGGCCTTGCCGCCCCAAAGAGAGCAGAGGGCGAGACACGCGGGTGGGGAGCGCCGAGTGCGGCCGGGCAACTCGGCAAGCCATGCTCCTCTTGCACCAGCTGCCAGAGCGGCTCGGCTGCCGCTTTATTAGCTATGATTTAAAAGTATGATGATAAACGCGTTTAGCGAATACACAGGTGACATTTTAAGGCTGTCAGTGGAATAAATTGGTGTTAAGGGACATTCCTCATTATCTAGTTTTGTCCAGAATACTTAAATTAGTTTCTCCAGAGGGGTTTTTGTTGGGTTTTTTTTTCTGGTTTCTGTTTGGTAGTTGCCTCTGTGCTTGATCAGTGATTTCTTTTTGCTCCCTTAGCTCTTGTCTATACAATGACATGCTTAGACACATCTGAGAAATTCAAGTGTCTTGTTCTCCTCACTCATGTCTATCTCAATTCAATTCTCTTTCAGTTCTCTTTTCCTCTCAGACAATTCCTTGTTAGTATAAATCACCTGTCACTTATCTTGATAGATTTAGTTGGATCCAAACTGAGAAAGCTGAGATAATTCTTGGTTCTCAGCATAGCATTTTTCTTTTACCATTCTGACATTCCACATAGAAATACCACAGTTTCCAAACTCCATTTTAATACCATAGGTTGTAGAATTACAGCTCTGTTACAAAGAGTAGTCTAAGAGAGATTTCTGATTGTTCAATTGGTGCTCTGAAGTACTCTTTCTAGCCATGATTTCCACTGCCTGACAAAGAAATGTATTTTCATGTACTCCATTATAAGGAGAAATTCTACACACTGAAAAAATATGCCTGTGAAGAATCATAACACTGTTCACCTTCACTGACTAAAATAAACAGCAAGAAACTACTGTAAAACTTCTAAAATTTGGGGGTTATCCTGAGAACTACACAGTATTTAGACTGCAGTGTTTTCAAGGCAGGGCTTAGGGAGGCCAGCCTGGACCCGTGCACAGTGAGGCCAGGGTGAGCCCTTCTCCCCTTTCAGCCCTCCAGCCTGCATGGAACTGCTTGTTAGTGTAAAATTAGGCACATAAATGTGTGAGTACAGAGCAGCACTTCAACACCTCTTTTTCTTGGGGTGGTGTTTTTTCTTTTTCACTTGCCCTGTTTGAAGTCTTTGGAACAGGGGTGGTTTTGACACCAGGTGCCACCTCCCTCCCACCTGACAGGGTAACAGACAATGCAGAGAGCTCTGCAGCCACTCCGGCCTCAATGGGTTCTGACTCTGAGCATCTCCCAGCTGCATTTGCTGTGCAGAGCCAGCCTGGCCTCTCGTCTTTTCCTTCCGAGGGATGACTTCAGTTCAGCCAGCAGCTCTGTTGAGAGGAGTCACTGAACACCACGTAAAGGAGGCAGTGCCCAAAAACAGCAGTGGGAATTTCCCTGGTGATTTCAAGAACTGTGGTTTGTGCCAAGACTGCCTTTGTCATCACAGCAGTAAAAATTTAGGAACAAGCTACAGATATTTAATAGTCAGACTATGAATAGCTCACTAGTATCAACAAGTTGACACTATGGTACAAATGAATGAAACCAAAGAAAACTGTGGGAGACACTGTAACCATTCCCAAGCATCAATTTAAAAAAAAAAAAAAAAGTGCTTTTCTAAATACTGGTGCAAATCCCTGAAGTTTAAAGAGGTTTCCCCTCCACAAAAAAAAAACAAAACAAAACAATAACATTATAAATAATTTATGGCTTATTATAACATGATTTGGACAGACATTATTTCATTAGGCCTTCAGGGATTTGGGTAGAATCCTTTCGGATAAATGAAATCAGATCTTTGGTTCTCACACATTCCTAAAATCATGCCACGGCTGTTGGTTCAATTATACTTTTTTAAATATTCCTCAAACACAGAATGATAAAACCTTCTTCAGCAATATCTTTACAATTGTGGTAATGTGTTATGAATTTAATTCCAGTGCACTCATGCTGAAGGTACCCATTTTCACCCTCATTTATTATATTATCCCCAGGAGGATTCATTTTGACAAAGAGAGTATTTGCTCTGAAAATAGCTTCAAAAATGATGATACACTGCAAGCAATGCCCTTAATTGTGAAAAAGTTCATGATTTTGGAAGCATGGACTTGAATATGTTTTTAATTCCTAGAATTCACTGCCCACTACTCTGTTCAAAATCTCCAAGCTGCTGAGGAATAGCAATGCCCTTCTGGTAGGGCTGGCAGGACCTTCACCATATGGAGATTATCCCCAATGCAATAACATGATGAGCCCAAAGCCCATTAAAAGCACTGCTGAAAGAACACAGGAAATCCTGAGCTTAAGAAAATCTAGAAGGGGAAGAATGTTATTTAATTTTATTGACATGTTAGGGACACTTAATTTTTTCTTAAATTTCATGCTATCATTTTTAATCAGATACCACTGTATTAATATGTGCAATTAGCTGTGCGGATGGGGAAGAAAAGAGGCGGAGAGACACCAAGCCTCTGTTTTCAAGTGTAGGAGACAAGTTACAATTGACTGCAAAACAGAGTGTGCTGACAATGCAAGTCTGTAAATGGTTGACATCTTGTCCGTGGTTTTGCAAAGCTTGCTTTCACTCTCCTATGTGATTAAAAGGTAAATAAAATCTATATGTAAAAAAATTTTATACATTAAAAAAATTGCACTTTTGGCTCTACCTCTTCTTCCACAGTAGCACTTACATGAACTACAAGTATACTTCTACCATTTATTCTATTAAATGCTCTTCAAACAAATGACTTTCTATTCATAATACCTGCAGTTTATAATGGAATTGCATTGCTAGGAGACTGAGAAAATAAAAAAAAATTCAGGACATCTCCGTTGAAAACCCACTGATAACTTTTAAAAAATGCAGATACATCACAACCTATGTTAGAAAAAACTGGCACTTCTGATGACGGTCTGTAGCTAATGAAGAGTATTAGCTGTATTAACCACTTTTCACAGAGATTGCTTCAGTTTCTTATTCTGCTTACAACTAACAGCAATTCTTCTCTCTGCTTTCAGAGCATGTGGCTTGTGGACATTTCTTGATCCCAGTGTCACAGAAACTTATTTCATCTCTGTTATAAAATCCCTACAAAACTCTTTGTGCCAACATCCAGATGTGTTTTGTTGCCTGTAGTAACACTTGTGCTGTAACAGTCACCTTCTCCCTGTGCCACTTTCTCAGCTGCTTTAAGGCATCAGTCAACCACTTTTCATACTGCTATAGGGCAATAGACATGGTTTCCCCTGTTTCACAGTTTCCTCTGTTTCATGGTTTCTAGACGTGGTTTCCTTTGTATTGTACTTAATTTGGCACACTCTAAACACCTTACAAACCATTTTATTCTAGCAGAAGAGAAAGATCTGAACTAGATTAGCTGGTCATCTCTAGCACTCTTCCTCGATTGAAAACTCAGCATAAGAGAGCCTCTAACTTCCTCCCCAGGGCAGAAATAATTTTGTTGCTGTTCTGTCAATACACAACTCACAGGAAGTCATATGTCCAATGAAATGCAAGACCGACTGAAAATAACTGCTCTACTACTAGCCTCTGATCTCCACTGTGCTCCTTATACTACACTTTATTCACTCTTTGGATGGAATCACAATTGACACACAGATTTATAGGTATTTTCATTTAAAATTCTTACCCTCTTGGAAATCTAGCTTGTGTTTAGCTGCAGTTGTGAAAAGCAGAGAGGAAATGAAACACTGGAAGTTTTTCTTCACAGAAGCAGCCAAGTGGCATCCACACAGATCCCATGGACTCTTAGTAGCTGAATCACCCCTTCAGCCAGCCAGGTGGGCACAGGAAATCAAACATCCTCTGCACAAACTGCACAGGCTCTGCAGGGAAACCTCTGCCTCTGGTCCCACCCTGGGGCCACAGGATATGGACCTCAAAACCACAGGCACAGACCACCTATAACAGGTAAAAGTTCAACTCAGAGTCATTTGTCTATTTTTTAAACTCTGTGAACACAACAGCAAAATTTAACAGACAAAGTTTCCCTAACACTTTGGAAGTAAACAGAAAGCTGTGGTACATGGTGAGAAATTCAGCTAGAGAGAAGAGCAACATCTCAAGAGTCAGCAGAGAGATCATGCTTATTACTCCCTCAGGGTACCACAGAATAATAGGAGCTCATTTGAAAACAGATAAAACCATGTGGCCGAATGAAGTTGAGCCTCTACTGTGGACTCCGACCTGGAAAAGACATGGCTGGCTGTTTTAGCAATATCTGCAGTACAGTTTTATGGTGCACACTCAGTCTGGCTGTAAAAAGAGATGTTACAGATGAAGTAAAAAAAAAAGATTCATTCAAAATAATATTGATCAAATTGCAAGATCAGTGAACAGTGAAACAAGTATGTTTTCCTGTAGGTCTTTGTCACTGATTGACTGTAGAGCCATTAGTGGCAATGTGCTTTCCTAATGGGTGAGCAGAATTGACTTCTGAATGACAATGTTTTTCCTCCAGGCTTATATGGCCCCAAAAGTGCAAGCTTTGCTGGACTTTAAAGAACAAAGTTTTTCACTGCCCTAGAGAGAATTCAATTTCTATTTGCAAAGAAAGTATATTTGACAGTAACTTATATTTTAATTGTGACAGTGAAGTAGAAGCGAACTGTAAACCTCTGTCAAAAAGCAAACCAATGTCCATTCCCAAGCAGGCTTCTGCACTTTGCTTCTGATTTTTTATGTATCAATTACATGGGCATCTCACTTTGTATCTCATCAACAGTAGCTCAGCAATGCTCTAGCAGGCATGCTAGCTCTCCAAGAGCATCCAAAGCACCTTTAAATGTGAGGAAGCAGGTTCCAAGTTCAGTAATGTGAATGTGAAGAAGTGAAAAGGACTAAAAATGCTTCAGCCAAATGACAATGGTGCAACACTGACGGCTTAAAAGGACTTCTCCAATGTACACAAACACCACTAGATGGAGAATTTTCCCCTTCACTACT
>WAAG01022285.1:0-14669 GCA_013390105.1 Tichodroma muraria
GGACAAATCAACAAATGCTTCAGAAAGTCAAGATTTACTTAAACAACAGCGCATTACTTATTTGACACTAATGTCTACCCACAGGTATTACAGCACAGGTATGGCAAAGTCCCCTTTTATATTAGATCAGGAGACAATTGGATAAAGGAAGGCTTTAATTATTTTTAATTTTTTAATTTCAGAGATAGTGTTCTGAAAAGAACCCATATACATTAGGAAAAGGTCAAAGCACTATGGAATCTTCAGGTCCAACATGCAAGTATAGTCAGATGCATTCTATTATAAGAACTGCCTTTATCAGGACAACTATGGCAGTAAATCCCCCAGGTTTTAGGATAACTATGTGATTGATGGCAGTGTCCTCTGTCATTTGTACTGCTCAAATTCTGTTCACTAAAACACAGACTGAGACTAGAGGTTTTAGTTGGCATAAATATCCATAAAGAATGAAGTTAAAAGCTAATGATTATTGGTTGTCTTTGTTGAAAATTTGTTTTAAGTATAGCACTAAAAACTGTGTGTTTGAAAAAAACGGTATCAACTTAGCACTTCACACATACTTGCATACTGTGGCACAGTCTATGCAATTCAATTTATAATTCTGACGTATGGATGAAACCTAACTTTGTACTGTAGTTCTGGTATAACTGCCTCTGCACATACCCCATGCACTTACCCATCAGTTTGCTGGGTGGTCCAGGACCTGCTCCCTGTCAGTTTGTGCATACATGATAGAACAAGGTGACCTGAGACAAGGTTACTGGCTGAACTGCTCATTCAGAACAACACATTTAATTAACTGGTATAGGAGCTCTCCATACAGGAATTTCAGGCAGCCTAAAGAGATTCTCCCAAAAGGCTCTTGCTGTGCTCAACAATGATAAGCAACTTTTATCATTTTAACCATGAACCTGGGTAGCTAGCATCTGAAGTGAGGAGCTGTGTCAACAGGCAGCTGTTGGGTCAGGACCCTGACTGATCCAACAGCTGGCTCATGCAGTTGCTGCTGCAGAAATGACCAATTTGCTTACGGGTAAGACACTTGGGGGTAGTCAACAGAAACTATTCCTGCCTATGCAGATAATATCATGTACAACAGTCTTATGTACACATTTAACAAAGGAGGTGTTTTGCATGTAGCTTAAGGTAAACAATAGGAATGGATCACACATGGTGGAGTGATCACACAGGATCACAGACCAGCTCTATATAAGAACAAATGCAGATTGGGAAGTCTTGGTTTGTGGAATTTCCCCTGATCCAGGTGATAATGTCCTGCAAAGACAGAGCCTTCTGTCAATTGCCACCATCCGGACAATGAAAAACAATCCCATTTGAGAGATGTGACCCAGGGCTGGCTGCTTCTCTGAGTACAGACTTCCTTAGCCGTACCTTCACTTCAACTTCCAGTGCAGTTTTATGTGTCAGTCTGAAAAAAATCACTGTGGATTCCTCCTGCACGTTCAGAAGATTTTAACTAAAACAGCACTTGCTGTAGTTTTCAACAGCACAGAAAAATCAAGTTACTTTCATCATTCAATACTTAAAAAAAGTAATCAAACAAAACAATATTCAAGGGGTTAGGTATCCAGTGCTCACCATAATTTAAAAGCCTCATCTGGAAATATTTGCCTGCAAGCAGACTAATTGCTAAATTTATGCTTTCTTCTGTGTGAATAAAATGCTTTTTGTTTTGGTTTGCTTTGGTTCTTTAGTGATTTTTGATTTGGGGCTTTTTTTCCTGCATAAACTTAAGTCTGCATCTCTCATAACTAATGGAAAGCTGACCTATAGTTTGTGTGCTCAACCAACAATTTTAAAAGATCTGCTCAGAAAAAAACTCAACAATATATTATCAATAAAACCTCATCTTTATTTCAATTGTTTCCTTTCTCTCTTTTTTCCTTTAGTTCATTTATTACTGAAGCCTGCTAAATTATTTAAAAGACTTCTCTTTTGACTTTTAATAATACATTACTCCTGCTGTGGAAAAAGTGAAGCAAATTCATCTCCATGAAAACACTGAGGTATCAAAATTGAGAAAATCCTGCAACTGAGAATGCAAAGGCTGAAATAAAATATACATTACCAAAGACAAGAGAGAAGCAAAATAATGCAGCTCAGTTCTGTTCCACCTGGAAGACTTGTCTTCAGCTCTGAATTTCTACTTTTAGACCTAAACCACCCATATAAGTGATTTTACTTTGTACTAGGGTTTATTCTAACATCCCACCATCTTAAATGTCTGCAGAGGAACACAGATTATAAACACCAGTGACAGGGTTTTGTAAAACCAAAGTCTTGGCATTCAGAAACAAATCATGTCCCGCAGGTCAACAAAACTCGGCTTTCAGATCTATAACCCCATGGACAACTGAACAGACCTCAAGAAAAAGTCACGGTAATTGGTTCTTAAATGGATGATTTCTACCTCCAAACCACTGTTTTCTCCCGATTATGGCAGAGCTCAAGCAAGCAGCCTGCTCCTACTCTGTTTACTGCATAGCCCAAAAAATTCTATTTGACTTTTTGTGTTTTTCTCAGTAGTTTTTTGTACTTCCACAACTAAGCAAGCCACTCTTCTCAAAGCTCTGTAACAAAGGTAATTTTTTTCCATACATTTTAAACACCAGAATATTTCATTGCATTTTGAATTATCTACTACACAAAACTGTAATTCTTTCCACTTGAACATGTGGATGAACACTTATCCTCAAATTCAGATCCATGTGCTGCATGTCTTCTGTTTAGACCTTCGAACATCACAATTTCTGGGCTTGGCTAGGCACATTCACAGCAAGCTTCCGGTGGAGAATCTAGCAAGAATGGTGAGCATGAGATACCTAAATGAGCCTAGATATGAGCCTACCCTTCTAGTGAGGTAACTGTGTGCATCTAGAATGTATTTTCCTAAAGGGTCTCCTGCTCCACTACTCTCAGGCACAGGTGTACTACAAAGTCCATGCTTAAGCTTTTTCATAGCTCCAGCTACAAACTTTATTCAGTATGATGGAAAGGCTGAGAGAATTGGGATTGTTCAGCCTGGAAAAGAGAAGGCCTTGGGTGACCTAACTGCAGCCTTCCAGTGCCTGAAGAGTGCCTAAATGAAAGCTGGAGAGAGACTGTATGTAAGAGCATGTAGTGACAGGACAAGACAGAATGGCTTCAGACTGAAAGAGGGCAGGCAGAGATTAGATATTAGGAAGAAACTTTTTTCTGTGAAAGTGGTGAGGCACTGGAACAGGCTGCCCACAGAAGATGTGGCTGGCTCATCCGTGGAAGCGTTTGAGGCCAGGCCGGATGGGGCTATGAGCAGCCTGCTCTAGTAGGAGGCTTGGAACTAGATGATCTTTAAGGTGCCTTCCAACCCAAGCCATTCTAAGATTACACGATTTTTTGGGTGAACAAAATCTCTCCATTTCATACTCAGAAAACACAATCTTGTTCCACAAGAATCAACAATGCAGTTCCATAGCCTTTTCCATCAAGGGTCAGTTTCCTGATGCCACATTTCTTGCAGCTGTGTAGCTCTAACTGCTACTGTATTTGAAAAAGAGATCCTCATGAGGCCATATGCAAATGACGGTCTGCTTTGGTTTAAAAGGTTTCTGATAAACAGACTTTGGAAAAGCATGTCAACTGTACAGATCTCATTTGTGTGGCAAATGTTAAAAAATACTCTTACTGCCTTTGTTCAAAAGACATTGAGGATGTTTCAGCTTTTACCAAATACACAAGTATAACACCTTCCCCACAAACTCACTGTTCAGACCACCTCTGATCCAAGTGAAAGCAGGCATCATTAAACCAGGGTGCACAAGGCACACGGCAGCTAATATTCTCCATTGTTAAATATTAAACAGGTACCCCTTTAAACTATTTATTTATTCACAGAAGTCTGCTACCTGCCTCCTACACCACAGGACTACCAGAGCTTTTACCAGAGCTATTACAACAGAATCGTCCATGGGTAGTGAGCAATTTACTTTTCTCATACATGTTACCAAATATTTCGAGAAGAAATACCCAGGAATGACTGATAATCCTGGTAGATTAACCTGTGAATAAAACTGGAATCAGGACATCTTATGTACACACAGATACAGTGATCTGTACCTTTCTTATGGTCACAGTCATTGCATGTCTTTCCCAACAGTCCCAAACTATACCTAGCTGCAGGTTAGCTGAATATTTCTGAATTTTTAGCTTCTTAAAATAGTCTCCAAATGGCATCTTACAAAGCATTCTGTCGGGAATATATTACCCAAATGCTCAGCACTGGGGAGTAGCAGTCGCCTTCTTGGGAAAAAAGGCAAAGGAGGCTGCTGCATTTAATGAGTCTCAACTACAAATCATTCTTCTGGCTTCACTGGTCTCTGGTGGACAGCTTCTAGCTAAAATAAAAAGTGTTGTCTGCATCTAAAGAAGTCTTACGAGTTTCAATATCCTGTGATTAAGAACACAATATTATTAGAAATATTTTCAGTTGAGTTGTATCTCTAAAAGAAAATTGTTTTGCTAAAAAACAACTTGAGGATAATTTCCAAAGTAGACCTGCAAAATAACTGAAGGCAAAAAAAGCACCCAATTTATTTATCTCATCTAAAAGCACCCATTATTTATCTGCAGCAATTTGATACTTCTGGGGTAACAAAATGGTGTCTGCCTGAAGGTAAGAACACTCATACTTCCAGGTCAGTGCTATAAATCAGACTGAAAAACGTCTCTGGCATATACTGGTTACACTGAAAAGCCCTCATCTGAGGTCCTGCTTCCTTCTTGAGGGAGACAGAAGAACAATTTACAGTTGATTAGATGAATGTGCTTCAACTATATTTTTATTACATCAACCACATATGGTCACTTAGTCAACACAAGCTATTTTTGCCCAATTTACAGCTAAGAAATTCTAGAAATGCTTCATTAAAGAAAGCAGACAGTTTTTGAATTGCCATCTAAATTAAAGAATCCAGTAAAGCAAATACATACCTCTTCTCCAGGGAAAAACAAAAATCCTATTCAGTCCCAAGTCCCTTCTACAACAAGTCTTCTCTGCAATCTACTATAGATCTTCTAAATTATTTGTGTAATTTACTTCTTCCTTCCAAGAACACAGACTCTTCTACATCTACAACTATTGTTTCTCTCTTCACTGAACCACACTCATTATAAAACACTGTTTTGATTTCGGCCAGCCCTAAAAATTTCAGTCAGGGTCTTATCTGACATGGTATGAAAAATATTGAATGAGAAACTAAATTTTTGGTGCAAAATGGGAACCTCTATGTACTTCAATATCTAATGTATACAGAGACCAATAAAACCACCTGTTTTGTTCACTATGAGAGCATACCAGGCTAAGCCGTATCAGCACATCTCAGAAAAGTTCAATTCTGCAAGATGCACCTGGATTTTGGAGAGCAGGTAAAGCACATTCAGGAAAAACATGGTGCTCCCAGGATCCTCAGCCTAATGTCACCAAGACCATTACGGCATTCAGTGTTACAATACAATCAGTTAGGAAGCAACAAGAAGCTCTTTGATCCTCCAAGCGATAACAGATTTGGTAAATATGGTAAACAAAATGTGTAGAAAAAGAATGACATGATGTATTTGAAAATGGGGACAGAAGTAAGTTTAGCTTTGTAAGCATCTAAAGTTAAATTAAAAATAATGTTTTCCCACACAAAATAATCTGGGAAGATTTCTTCCCTCACATTACTGCAAATCAACTCTGTAACAGACAGTTTTAAAAATATTTGCAGAAGTAAATTTTGCAATATAGTTTTTGGGGGGCTCTTTTAAGGTTCAATTATGTTTTCTATTAAGAATCAAAGGAAAAAACTCACAACACACTCATTAATGTGTTTCCAATGGTTTTGCAGGAAAAATAAAATCTGGAAGCTATATGTCTCTATCAGCTTGCATGTTTTTTCAGCAGTCCAAACACCATGCTCCAAAAATCTCTTCCCATTTGAAGAATACTAGACATCCTCATCTTGAAGACAGATAAACAAATCAGAAGCCTGTCACAGATCTACCTGGCATGTGATCTTTTTTCACCATCTGAATTCCCTTTGCAGTAACTGAGGTGTCTTAAATAGTTCTCATGCATTCCTAGAATATTACAATAATTCAGTCTAAAATAACAAAATAACACACACAAAGTTCTATTTCTGCTGTACTTTAAAAAAAAAAAAAAGAAAACCCCAAACAAAAAAAGTGGAACGGAGCAATGTTTGCAGGTATTAACTCTTGAAGAAATAACATAGGAACATGTAATAGATAATTTTTGGTTAGTAAATTTAGCCTACCATTTCTTTTCATATCAGGCATAAATTTAACCCATTTAACAGTTGTTTATGAGTTTATTTTATAAAATAATGCAGAAAACTCATAAAACTTGAAGTAAATATTTTCTTAAAGACAGCTGTAACCACAACCTGGTAAGCAACCCTAATTCAAGTTAAACCTCATGCCAAAAGTACACAATTTCAGAAATGCTAATGCTTAAATCTGAACAACTGCCTTCGGTACTCAGGTTGCTGAATTGAAGTTGTTAATACACTTTACAGTGATACACTCACTGTAATACAGTGTAATACACTGACGTTTGCAAAATATTTCTAGAGACTGCAAGCTAACATGCAACTTTTCTAGAATATGAATCTGATCTATAATATCATAAAGAACATTACCAGATTTTTGACAGAACTGTTGGGACTGTTATGTGACAGAACACGAAACGTAGAAACTTAAGAGTTAATAAAAGAATGCAAAGATAGTAGAAAACTGTTTGGTCACTATTCTAAAATATAATATGCCAGCAAAAAATATAACAGCATTTGTTGCAGAAAAGATATGTAAAGTGCTTCATGTGACAAATTCTTGTACAGCATAGCTAGGTCAGCAGTGTTAAATAGAGAAAAATCTGGCCACTTGATAACACATGTTTACTTCTCTTATTCTCTCCAGAGTACAAATTTAAAACAAAGCACTTTTTAAAGAATGAGACGCAGAACAAGAATATAATGCACCCTCCTTCACTGCCATGCATGTTACAGTTAAAGGAATTATTTAATTCACAGACAACCTGAGAGGTGAAAGCTTTGTGTACTCACATCTCCATCTAGTGGCCTCTGGTCGTCAGAATCCCTGGACGGACTGATGTCCTGCCGCATGACCCAGATAGGCTCCTTAGGTTCATCAGGGGTGTAAGGAGAACGGATGGTCCTTGTCTTCACTTCCTCAATAGCCTCTTTAATATCCTTGATGGCCAGTGAAATTGCATCTCTCTTTTCCTTGCTGTACCTCTGTACAGATTCTCCTGAGCCAGATGTAACTCGAGAAGCAGATGTGAGCTGGCCATTACTTTCATGCCCACCACTGACAAGAGCCTGACCATGCTCCAAACTCTGCTCTGATTCTGGCATGTCTTCAGCTGCCTTGTCTAAGCTCTGGGAGCTCATGCTCTGCTTCACCTCTGCTACAATCTGATCAATGTCCTCCTCTTGTTCGTAACTATCCATTCTTGGGTAGGGTGCAAACTCTGCTTCCTTTTCAGGGCTGTCAGACTCTCCATCAGACCGTTCATCATAATGGTGAAGGCGGGCACCAAGTGCCTCCTTGCGGTAGTTGTCGGCTTCCTCCCTCTCCCGCTCATACTGCTGGATGCCCTCCCTAACATCGAGATCTGGTGTGTCTCCTATTTCCTCATACACATGCTCCTGCAGTCCATAGTCAGCATAAGCCTCAGCATACTGTTCATCCTCTCCTCGGTGGAAGAGGCGATGTGTGTAGACATAACCTGAGTATGCTGCGTTCATGGCTTCCTCGTGCTCGATGGAATGGAAATGTAAGTGATTGGGCAATGTTCGGTTATGAATGGCCTCCCCATGCTCAGCCTCGGCATTCTCTGTGTACTCCTCGGACTCAGGCCTGTACTGCACTGCATATGCACTCTCATCCTCGTTTTCCTGCACTCTCTCGATGTCATAACTGTCCTCCACTGTGGCTATCACATCCCCTTCTGCAGTATCCGTGTGATTGTGGAAACCACTCTCAGTGCTGGCTGACCGAGCTAACATGCCTTCCTCCTCCTGCCCAGACAGGCCCACGTGGCTGCTGTTGGTGTGCCTTGGGTATCGAGCCGCATACCTCTGTTCCTCTTCCACCTCTGAGTGCTCCAGGTCAGCCTCCACTGACTCACTCACTGGCTCCTCACTGATCTCCCCCTCAGGTGGTCCAACCAAATGGTTCATGGCAAGTTTTGGAGAGTAGGTCACTTATTCTGCTGACATTTTGTCTATCACAGCTGGAAAGAAATAAAAAAAAAAACCTCTGACATTATTCCCAATAAAAAAAGTGGAGTTAATAAACAGAAGCAACAAAATGCACCTTTCCTTCCCAGCAGACAAACATCTGACTCAGCTCTGCAGTCAGGCAACAGACAGCACAACAGTATGATCTCCCATGCAAATGATCTCCGACAGTAGCAACCAACAACAACATCCTTGGGGACTGCACTTCACCCTTCCACGGATAAATTCTTTGTGGAAGTATCATTTCCAACCAACCCCTCGGAGATGCCTTTACGTACTGCAGTGGCATTGCAATGATGCTGCCGTATTATAAAAGCTATTTTTTGCCAAGAGCTGAACTATGGCAGAAATGACAGAAATATTCCACCTTTGCTCCAACACTCACCCCACAGATCACAAACTCGGAGCAAAGGAAGGATGCTGTAATGTAAAACATCATATTTAGTCCTGTCACAGGAGTCTGAAGCTGCTCAGATACATGACAGCTATGCATTCAATATTTCATCAGTATGACATCTTCAGGTGAACTAGTCACCCTACACACTTTTAAAAAATGACTAGAAATTAAAGTGCACTGAAAGTGCACCCTGAGAGGGTGCAGTACATCTGAAGCACCTGCTTCTTTTCCCTAGAGAAGCATACAACTAAATGCAACACTCTTATCTTTCTGGAATCTACTTACAATCAGTTAAGACAGCTTCTTTCCTAAAACACAGAGAAGACATTACTAATACTCATAAACATGACCACATTGAGACTGGTGGGGCATCTCAGTCTTGCTAACTTTGAGTAGAAAATCTTTAAAGTCATATTATTACTAGAGACGTCTGCCAATAATAAAAATTATGCAGTGAACAAAAACAGGCCTATCTAGCTTATAAGGTTTTATTCTTATAAAACAGCTTCAGCTATTTGGAATCTTGTCCTATGTTTTTAAGATGCAGTGTCATAAAGAGGACATGTAACATCTTTTTAGCTACCTAAATCAGGCCACATATCCATAAATAAAATACATTTCTAGCTTGTGACTTACTGATAAGTACTGAAAGAAGAGGTACCTATTGGAAGACTGCTAAATTGAAGGATCTATAAAAGCATGTCTCAATTGTCAACTAAAAAAATTAATGTGAATGTGAAATAGAACTTGGATCAAATCTAGTAAACTGAGGCAGGAAGGCTCAGGTGGCACTTTGCTGACTAAATGAGCTCTGTGCAGAAGAGCAGTGGGTATAACTTCCCGTGATGAGAAAGCAACAGCAATTTCAGTTGCTCTCTATTAGAAAAGCTGACAGGCAGGCAAGCCAAGGTGTGAGTCACTTGCACTATACTTCCACAGGAAATCCAGAGGGTGCAGCTTCCAGCTCAGTGAACACTCCTTGTTTTTGTTACATCTAATGTTTTAGGCACTTAAAACACAGGAGCCCTTAAGAAAAAAACCTACAGTTATAAAGTAATAGCTAATAAATCATTATTAAGTGGATCTATAAGGATGTTGTACACAGACTAATCCCTTTTCAAAATAACGATAAAAAAACTCAGTTTGTTTTTTCCAGATAATGAAGGTGTGTTAGTAAGGCTTCAGTGACAAGATAAGGTCTTTCCCACCTAAGACTTCCAAGACATTAGGAATGAATGGGCAGGATACAGGTGCATATGCCGGTATGCACCAGAACTAAGATGCTGGCACCAGCCAGGTGGGTGGACAGGATGGACACTGAGGCACTTGAGCTGTTTCTGTGTTACTGCAACGTGAATAAATGGCTTTATGGAAAGAGACATCCGAGCCTCTGCTGTGGGAAACCTGGGGTCAAACCAGCCAGGAAACCTGCGCTGACCCTGTGGGAATGTGTGGGAGTCAGGCGGGGACCCATCAGGTCACTGAAGTGACCACATGAAGGAGGCTTCTGTCCTAGCAGTGACAGTCCCTGGTGGTGGGAGTGTGACTGTCAGAGTCTCGTGAATGGTCAGGCTGGGAAAGTTCTTTAATATGACACGCTTTCATTGAAGCCAATTATAAAACTTCCACTCTTTTCCACATAGACAGAATCAGGGTAAAATAGAGGACTGGTTAAAAAAATTTACCTTTAATTTGTTGCATTCAATTAGCCCCTGACTTGTGCCTCAGAGTCATTGGTCACCCCCAGAAAAAGTCAAAAGAAATGAAGTGACAGATAAACACAGGATAATGATCAACCTTCTGAAATTTTATCACATGTAGCCTGATACATCTTTATTATGTTTTTAGAAAAGGCGAAAAATCAGCTACATGAAGATTACTCAAGTCAAATAAGGTATCAAATGCCATAATCTTTATGACAATAAAAGTCCTTATTAATTGCTGAAAACATGTTAGCCTGTTTTAGAAGTCTTAATACATGCTTGCAACATAATGAGTTTTACAGACAGATGGCATCACTGGTATGTCTTAAGAGAGATTACAAACCATACAAAATATGGCTAAAAAGCATCTGTGAGACCCATCATTTTCCTTGGACAAAGTTATAGCTTCCAAAGTTCCACATGTAAAATTTTTCCCATTTAAAGAATTCTCTCAGCTTGACTTCAACTACTGATATCCCAAAACCTTCAAGGTTGCGTATTTTGAAACGATGAGGAGGAAATGTTAAGCTTTACTAAAAGCTTTTTACTGAAAAACGCTCTTCTGCTTGTTTTTCCTCCTATAAATTAAATTCAAGTTTTTAATTTTGAAAACAATAACTTATTATTCATTTTGAAATTTAAAAAAATGCTTAGTTGTTTCAAAATAAGCTGACATAGAAATCTGAACTGAATGACTGTCCTTAGGTCACCTCAGTCCCAGTATCTTTCAACGAAAAACAAGCTTCTGAGTCAAGAACATTTATTTTACTGCTTAACAATCAGTCTTTAGTGAATTAAAGAACAACCATTAAAATTGGGGCTACCAAATTACTAAATCCCTGTTTTTACACGGTAGCTGGAAGACTACTAAACCTCACTTATTATTTATTCTTAACAGCACCTTCCTCAAGCAAATACAAGGTCTGCTTGATCTTTCCCACCCGACCTGCAAAAAACACTATTTCCTGCAACCAAACAAAAATCAATAACCTACATAAAATGTCATAGACAGAAGAGAATGTAAGCAAAAGAGGTTATCCGACCTTGGAAATACAGACACAGCATCCATCTGAATGATATTATAGTCTCATATTAATTACCCAGAACAGCAGCTGTGCTCTGGTAATCAAATATATTTGGGGAAGTGCTCTGTAAGCGCTCTTAGCTTTGCACACAGGACTTGATGGATGAATCTGTCTCCACAATAGAGAAATCAGGTTGATTACTACTGCAACTAACCCTTTGCTGAAGGTTAAACTACCTTCCTGTCTGTAAAGAAGAAAAAAATTAATATATCCATATATTTCTTAAGCAGCGTAAAGTTGAAAGTTTAAGAATTTCTCTATACTATTTTAAAACACCATCTATCATCTATCGTCATCAGACTACCATCTCAGAACAAGACCACAACATGCATGCCAAGTTCTACTCAAGAAAAGATACGCAGTAAGAAAAGGTGAAAGTGTGAGTATTCAGATTCCAATTTGATTTGTTATTTCTTACCCAAGTCCAGATGAATAATTGTTTGATTTCTTGTATATGCAGGCAGAAAGGAAATTATTTATTATTATAATAAATACTACTTTAAGAGTTTATTTTATAAGAGCATTATGCATCATATTTCCACAGTTTAATGTTGACCAGAATAAAAGCTCACTCTTGATATGTCTGTATACTATAGTTACTGTCTCAAAACAAAGCTGTGTGCCACATGGGACCAAGACTACACACACACATACACACATTTTTCTGCCACATAAAGGATAACAAGATAACTCAGGAATGGACCACAGGAGGTTTCCAGTCCAACTCTGCCCAAAGCACAGCCAGCTTTGAGCTATGAACAGGTTCCTCAGGGCCTTATCCAGCTGGGGTTTGATAACCTCCAAGACTGGTGATGGCAACAGCTTGTCTGGGTCCCAACGCCAGTGCTGGACCGTCCTTGCATGAAAAATGTTTCTTCCTTATAGTCAGTTTCAATTTCCCCTGTTTCAGCATATCTCAGGTGCCTCTAACCCTCCCTCCCACCACACACTACTGTGACGAGCCTGGCTGCATCTTGCGCATCCCACGGGCTGTTGACATGGAAGCTCTCCCTCCTCCCAGCTGAAGCAGCCCTGGTCCCGCAGCCTCTCTTGTTTCTCTTGCGGCTTCCTATCATTTCCCACCAGTATCATCCCTATATGAGGGACTCAAAAGGCAGGCAGTATCCAGGTGGGTTCTGGCAGACTCTGAGCAGAGGGGATGGTACCTGTCCTACCCTGGCTCTCAGGATCATGTCTGTCTCACACTGTCCCAGGCGCTGCTGACTCTTATTTTGCTGTCCAGGCCTTGTCCCAGATCTGCTACTTGTCCCATCAGACTCAGCTTGTATTGTCATGAGGGGTATTTACATCCATACATCTTATTTATTTGTAATTATTTCATTTATAAGAAATTTATTATTTTTGTTTCCTCTTATTTTGCAGTTGAGTGTGTGACCAAAATAGTTTTGTCTTCCTTAAAATTCTTCAGCCATGTTTACCCAAGTCTTCCATGAAAAACAGCCATTCTTTTAACATATTTACACATTACTCCAAATGACACTAGGAATACAGAGGCCTCAGACTGAATTTTCAAAGGCATCCCACCTCAAGTGGAAGTTTTCTTGGCACACTCTCTGAGGAATTTCATAAAGCACCTCTGTTTTTCCTGACTTCAGCAATGTTTGTACAGATCTCAACAAGACATACAAACACAAGCTATCTCTCAAAGAAACAACATAGTCTTTTAGCAGACAGTTGACTTTGAGAACCAGCTTAATTTTATTTTTCTTCCTTTAAAGAGCCCCTATGGTAGGACATTTCTGAGAATTTAACAACATATGTAATGCCCACTTTGAAGGAGTTCTCTTCCTGTATTAGGAAACTCTCTTCTGAACTGCAACCTGCTTGGGAAACCTCATTGCTTCTGCTGCCATGTGCTAAGTAAGCTCATCCAAAACAGCTTTAAATAAAAAAGCTGTGAAACTTATATTTCTTGCCAGTCAGCAAAAACAGCACCTGGAAAGTGACATTAACATCCCACCACATGCACACACACATATTGGTTCATAATAATGAGGCTGTAAAACTGAACACCTACAGTGACTGTAAAGCAGAAAAGCTGCATGCATGATATTGCTCTTCACACAAGAATCCACAACAGTAGACAGATCTAGAATTACCAGCATGAAGCGCACCCAAAACACATTACACTTTCTTTCCTCCCAATTCACATCTTATCCAAAGCTAAAATATACTCCTGAGCAAGAAACACCATGCAGTAATCTTCAGTGCAGACAGTCCAGATCTCATAAATACTTTAGGGCACTGGAGATGGGGAGAGCTCTGATTAGAAAAGGAACAGATCCTTCTCACCACCTAACACTGAAGTCCTACCTGCACAAAAAATAGAGGCAATCCATGGATGGAAGCCATCCATCCACTGCCAGATGAAGATTAACAGATATTATGGCCCAGACAGACAAGATTAACCAAAACAATTTGAGAAAAATCTTGACAAGGAACCACAGGCAACCTCTGCAGTGAAGTGCAACAATTAGACACATATGACTAGAAACACTTTAAAAAATACATCACAAATCCCAGATCATAAGTGGCTGAGGGAATAAAACTGACTATTGCCACCACCAAAATGATTAAGCTTCCTAAATGATACTCCTATTAGCAGCTAAACTAAGGAAATGTGAGGTTTTCTTTCACTCTGGTGTCATTTCTGACACATTACTACTGGGTTTATTTCTAGGTATTAGGTCTTGCATCTTCAATTAGCAGACAGATAATCTAAAACTTTGAATGCTGGACTTGTTACTCTGGTATTCAAATCATGGTTACAAATAAAATCAATTTTCAAAGGAGAATGAAAAATTCAGATAGTATACAAACAGTGTCAGAGCACTTACAGCATTTAAAATCAGTATTACAATGTGAAACTAACGTTAATCTCTGTTAGAAGTACAACAGTGAAAAGTGAAACTATACCAAATCGAAGTTCATGGCCATTTGTAATTTACCATTCTTTCTCCTCTGTGTAAAAGAGCAGAACTATCCCAGAGAATACGGTAGAAAATTCTGACTCCCTAGTGATGAATTCTGAATTCAAATTATCTTTACATTAGTGACATTTTTATAGCAATGAAGACTATATTTTTCTCTCTATTTAAACAAAGAGGGATTAGATCTAACCTTCTGTCTTAGTTTGGAAGAC
>WAAG01022305.1:0-13287 GCA_013390105.1 Tichodroma muraria
TTGAAGTATATGCAATGTTTAAATGCACACTTAATTCAGTCTAGTTTGCAGATCTGCCACTTCTGCTTTCTGTTAGTTAAGGCTGTCAGCAGCAGAGACTAAAAGCCTGCATGATCTAGCAAAATATTTAGTGTCATAAACACTGCTCTAACATTCTGAAATAGCCTTGGTCCAAATTACCTAACCCTGTTGTTCATATTTTCCCTTGACCTAAATGGGACTAGTAATATCTGGGTAATTTCATGACAGAATGAATTAGCTGAAGTTACAATTAGTATACAATTGTCTTATTGTCAACAGGAGCCCGTGGGCTGGAGGAAAGCTTGCTTCCATGCTTCCCGAGTCTTCACTAACTGCAGAGGATCCCTGGTTATCTGCAGAGTACACCGTGGACCTCCACAACAGACCATGGATCCCATACGTGTCCCTCTGCTACCTTCAACTGAACAGGCACATCTGTATGGTAGAGCACACATTTAAACAAGAAGAACTTTCTCTAACTGCATCGAAAAAGTCTTCATAAGTAAAATTATTCCACCACGTGGCTACACTGTTGATTTCAGGATGAGTTTGCTTGAGGTACTCTGGACAGTAGTCTGCCAAGTAACACGAAGCTCTCCTCTGCCAGCTGAAATTTCTGTTATGATTTTGATTTCTGAACCCTGTGCAGCTCCTGAGAGCAGCAGAACAACGTATCAGAATCTTAAATATGGTTTTGGTAATGTGTCGCATTGGCTCAAAGATCACAGGTGAATTCAGTGCAATTTAGTTTAATTGATAAGAAAGGGAGAGTAGGTATGACTTTGATATGAGGGTCGTGTCTACTAAGATATCTCCTCCTAGTACACATCTCTTTTCTCCTAAGGAATTTCAGATACATAATTACAGAAAAACATCAATTGTTTAAATTGTTTGTCCCTTTAATGTTTTTATTCCCCATGCCTATCTGTCAGAGCTTTCCACACATAACAAGAATAACAATATTGCATATTTAATACAGAGGATGAGTTGATGGGAATAAAATTCCCTATCAGAGGGGTTTACTTTACCAAATCCCTGTAGACTATTAATCTTCCAGTTCTCTGAAGCCCTTCAGAACAATAATCACAGAAAAGCAAGCACAGACAGGATATGGGGAGTGAGGATCATTTTTTGTTTGTCTTGTCTTGTTTTCCTTTTATAGTGAGAGATTACTGAGCTAGAAAAAGCTATTAGGACCCAAACAGGGAGGTTTCATACCTCCTACTTATTTGGTGGGGCCATGACTGTGTCTCATTCATATTCTAGTGGATTGGCCTTTTGTGGCCTGCTGAAAAGCCATAAAGGCAATGACAGCAAGAATGACTGCATTGCAAGCGCACCCTTTCTCATTTCCATCTCTCCTCTCCTCTGAAACTGACATTATTAGAAAGTCAAATGCAATGGCTGCAGGGGTTCCTGCTTTTTTTTTTTTTTTCCTTTTTTCCCCTCTTTTAGATTTTACTTCTTTATTTCATGCCACAATCCAGGCTCACTACATTCGTGTTCACAGTACAATCACTCTCCAGTGGGCATGCATACATCAATGAAGTCTGTCTCTCTTGTTGTCTGTTTTTTGTTCGAATTTACTTATTCAAATCTCAGCTGCTTTTGTTAGATGACATTTAAGCTCGAGATATACTTCTCTAGTGATCTAGTTCACAAAAAAAAAAAAAAAAAAGCTTAAAAAAAAAGCTAAAAAAAAGGGGAGAAACCCCCCC
Organism: Tichodroma muraria; assembly: GCA_013390105.1. NCBI lineage: Eukaryota > Metazoa > Chordata > Aves > Passeriformes > Sittidae > Tichodroma > Tichodroma muraria. The sequence continues at coordinate 1,740 of WAAG01022305.1, forward strand.
ATCACTATCCATACATTGAATTAATTTTGATGATGACTTTAAAAATATATTTACACGCTATGCTTTCATTATGATTGAAGCTTAATAGAATTATAAACTTATCAAAGGACACTTTGATATCAATTGACTCAGGAAGATTATTTAACACTAATTATAACGTACAACTCAAGAGTGTAATGAGAATAAGTGGACAAAACACGCAAGAGAGATTTAATACAACAGAAACACATGATTACATGAACAGATCTCATTTGAAGATTTTGAGGCAAATCTTATTTTGAGCATGTGCATGAAATATTGACCTAGCTCTTTAGGCACAAGACAAGTGACCCCTAACTTCTTTTCAGCAATAGGTGTCACAGTAGAAATAGGGGTATAGAGGTAGTAGATAGGCTAGTTAGTGACCTTTGCTGACTGACTAGACATCTTTTGCAAAAAACAGCTAAAAGGATCTAAAGCTTTATGTGAGAGAAGTAGCTAAAAGAATGATGTGGACAATTGACATGCAAATGAACAAAAATATAATCTCTGCACTAGAATGGTGAATGAAGAGGAGCACTGTTGGAAAGATTGTGTTTCATGGTAAGCATTTAAACAGCACATAAGGAGCGAATAAATGGAATGCCATGGCATTTACTACACATTGGTCTTTCTATGCTGCATGGACATTAAATAGCCTACAGCAGTTTCACTGTCAGCAGGATTTGTCCCTGAGTCCTTGACCAAAATTTGCCTTTGTTTCTCTTGCTGGGCTGCATGCTGATTTTCCCTGATCTGTTTGTTTGCCAACATCTATCACAGAGCTAAATTTATTTCAGTGATGACTGTGGATACACAGCTGTAGGACAAAATGTTATACAGAAGTTATGAATGAAAAATGTTGTTATTATTATTGTTATTATTATGTCATAAAGACAGAATTTGGAATTCCAGCTAGCATTACTTAAGTTCTTAGAACCAGTGTTTGAGATTTAGTGTTCTTGTTCTGATTCTTAAGCTTACCCTCTTAGTAAACAGAGTTTAAACTTTTCTATTTCCAGATGCATTGCCAACATTCCATTGTGCAACAGTGTTGATTTCTCTCCTCATTACAAGGTAGAACATTAAAAAGAAAAATAAGGAATTTTAAATTAGAGATAATACAACCACATTGGACCAATGCTAATTGCATAAAGCCGTTTAGATAACGTAACATAATGAGTAATACACCACCACTGGGCTAAATCTCACTTTGTGAGAAAAATTCCTGACACAAAAATTATTGACCTGCATCAGGTTTGCACTTGTGTTAAGCGTTATTAAAAAATATGGAATGCAATTGGTTTCTTTCTTCATGAATCTTCTGTGATGGTGTTTAACCATGATCATTTATAAATATCACCAGGCTTTCACTTCTCAACTCAGAAAGGTGCTTACTAGAAGATAGGTTAAAGAGTTCTCATCAGTTACCATGAGATCTGGTGAAACAGAAGACTTTTACTTCCTCTGCACATGTTTAGCTCCTCCTTCCATCAAAAGCCTAAAGAGGGCGAGATTGTGTCTCTGTACACTTGATTTTCATGGTACATCAGAGCTGACTTGTGTATCTTTGGGGATTTGTAGATTGTTGCAGTAAGTGTTATGACTACTCCCTGGAGACACTGCAAGCCACAAAATCTTCAGCTTCAGTGTACCTCTTCTCCCAGGTTCAAAAAGAGGACACACTTTTTTCTAGGGAGTCATTACATGGTGCACTTTTTGTCTTGAGTTGGTAGCTCCATGCATAAATGAACCTGCGTGCATTTAATCCCTCTGCCTAATGTGCAAGTGTTTGAAAGTACCTGCCCTTGTCCTCAGAACCTGCCATCATAAAGCACCCACAGCCAAAAGAAATAAAGTACACCTGATACTGCAGCCCAGGGTGTCTGCCAGCTGCTGGCCCTTCGGACACATGGAGAGCTGCTGATGGGTGATGCTGTAGCTTCCAAGCCCCAGCAGGGCTGGGTGAGTGGTTCCCTGTGCAGAGGAAGCATCCAAAGCATGCCATAGCAGCAGCAGCAGAATCCCAGCGCTGCTGTTACCGTGGAGACAGAGAGAGAGAGAGAGAGAGACAGAGAGACAGAGAGAGAGAGAGAGAGAGAGTAGGAGAGAAGGAGAGAGAGAGCGAATGCAAAAGTGTGTGTGTCTGTGGGAGGGTGGATCAAGGAAGGAAAACTGGGAGGAACCACAGGAACAAGCATTTTCTGGCCTATTTTACATCTAGAGTTACCCGTTTGCTCTTCTTTGATAAGTCTTGCTGTAATTCCCCATCCTTCAAATGGGTAATGGCAACCATTCCAACAGTGTCTCTGTACAAAAGGTCACTTTTTTACTATTTTTATCATATTTGCCCCTTTCTGAACAGATCATCATAGGAGTTTTTAGTGTCATCTTGCAGAGGTACTAGAAAAAGCTTGATTCAAAAGACACACAGATTGTAGCTTCATTAGACATTACTGTTTACCAAAACTAACTCATGCTGTATTATTGTTTCATATTATATAACAAATATTTTCAAACAATTCCTCAGCAGCTGTATTAACTGTCAGTAAAACTAAGGACTCTGCAAAGGTCATTGCTACTGAAGGAGGCTGAGTAGAAATTCCTCTCTGCGCTGTCCTTTCACAGTTCATTTCTGTTCTTTATGTGCTGTATTCTGTCCCTGTGATGTCTTTGCCATTATGTTAAATGGATGATCTTTGTATTCAGACCTTAGAAAAGGTTAATGGTTATTACTGCTATATGGTCCAGGAGGTAGAGTTCAGAATGATAATTCAGATTCATGCCCATGCCTATTTACGTAGACGTTTGTCTGAATAACAGCTGAGTCTTGGCTGCCTCCCTCTATGAGCCCAGCTCAGCCCTGATTTTTCCCTGTTCATATGCAGGGCTACAACGCCACAAGGTTTTCGTACCTGCTAAACCCTCCATGCTCTGGGCTTCATTGCTCTTGGTGGAAAGCAGCCACCTCCAAATCTAAACATTCTATCACAAATATTTTCCATTTTATGGTTGTTTATTATGTCAGATTAAATCAGGATTAGCATGAAAATATCCAAAGGGAAAGAAACCACATCATTCCCACACAGTGGCTGATATATTATTTTCCAAATATTTTAACTTTGAAAGAGCTTAGATGCATTTTATATTAGAGAAACACATGGAAGACTTGCTGGCTTAGAGTGTCACGACTGGCACTATCCAGTTACGGTTGTTCATGGATATATTTAACAAAAATCCAGTTTGCAGTTGTTAACACTTTCTTTGATTTTAATATTTTGGGCTGACAGTTTCCTTTTAACATTCTGCTATCAGGTCAACTCATCTGGAACCCGATTTGAAATAAGATAATCTGGTACTTTATGAGCATTATTTTTTCCAGATTAAAAATCCTTCCATCTTCTCCACTTTGAACTTGTAGTGTCTTGCTGCAGGATTGAGAAAGAGTTCACTTTGGGGCTGGAGGTTATTTTAGCTTTTGTTGTTGTAGTTATGGCTGGGATTTTGTTGGTTTTGGTTTTATCTCAATTAGGGAAGTCTTCTTATTTTTAGAAAAATTACAAAAACCTCTGGAAAAACATTTCTTTGTAAAGCATCAATTTTTCAGAAAAAGTAGTTCTGAAAAGACACATCAAACCAGTTTTAGGAACTGTGTTTGGTAACCAGGATGGAAAAGGAAAGTGAAGGGGAGGGAGAAACAAACAACAAAAAAAAGATAGTAAAGGGAATTCAGAGAGCTAAAATATTTCTCTCAGCTGAGAACACTGAACAACGTCTTGAAATGGATTATCCAGTGCAGTCTGGATGTGTTGTCCAGAAATGCTTAAACAATGACTTTTTCTTTTATGATCACCTGGTTTAAGATAGGAATAATTTTCATTTTTGCTGGGTAAAAGTGGCTGCAGTAATTTAAGAACCTCTCCTTGATAGCACAGATCGATGGATCTCTTTCATCTACCACTAGATGTCATGCACTGATATCTGTCCCCACAGCATAGGCCAGGATTACAGGCACAGACAGAAATGTAGAAAAATTCTTCCCCTTAAGCCTTTTCAATTTTTAATTGTAATTCAAAATATGAGAAATGTGACAACTACTGATCAATTGATTGTTTATTTTGGCAGATTTTTTGGTCATGTTTTCTGCATTTCTGATATTTGAAAATTGTTTGCCTAAATGTAAATTGACTACCTGAATTTTTATTATACAATGTCTACAAATGTTCATTGGTGGTTTTCATGCTTCTGTAAGCCAGATGTAAATATTATGACAAATTGGAAAGTGAGTAGGGAGAATCTTAGAGATCAGTTGGACCATTAAATATTTTCTTTCCCTAAGTATTAAACTATAACACAATAGCACTCTAATTTACCTCTAGCATAATCTATCCCATCTCTCACCTGCCCACATTTCATTTTAGGCTTCTTATTTTGGTAAGATATCTCAGACATACAGTACCAGAACTGACAAATATTTCCTTCAAAACATCTTTACCCTAGCAGAAAATGGTTTATTCAATATCTTTTTTATTTTCTTAGAAGTTCCTTTTTATTGGGAAATAAGGTTTATTTTCAGCTTCAAGCCAAGTTTTTGGCAGGAAAAGGCATTTCAATTTTGCTTTTACCAAACAAATGAAAAACAACTATTTTCAAAGAAAAATTTCTACATGAAAAGAAAATAATTCACCAGAAATATGCATGAAGAAATAGGGTTTTGCTGGTGGCTCTGCAAAAGCCTTTTGAGATAAATTTTACTATGCCATTTTTTAATGAGGAAAAGTGGTTCGAATGCCTTGGTGACAGAAGCAAAAATAGACCCCTAGCATCCAGATTCACAGTCTTTTAGCTGGTTATTCCAGGTTAAACAGGTAGCAATATAATCTGAAGGCCCCAGCTCTCTCAGTTTCTATTTGCTATTGCCTGATAATTCGTCCTCCCAAAGATATGTATAACAGACAATTTAAAAACAGACTAGATGTGTGGAGAACCAGAGAAAACCATGGAAACAAGATGAGGTTAGTGGCATAAGTCCATGCACTATATATATATTGAATGTTGCAGTTACTTCACTAAGCAACAGCTTGGTGTATAGTACAAAAATAAATGTAGAACATTTTAAAATTCTAGATTAAAACAAAATGACATATAAAAGCACAAAATCTTACTGGCAGTAACTACTACATTGATAAAAATCTTTGCTGCTGACAGAGTGGTACCTGATGCTGTTTGTCAGATTCTCAAGTGGCTCTAAAGGTCATGAAAGCCTCTCTACATAACATGATTATAGTATAATAGAAAAAGGTAACTGACTCAATCCCCCAGTTACTGCTTGCTTTTATTGAATTTCTGTACTCATTTCTGCTTAATTAGAAACAAAATTAAATTTATTTCAATGCCATGTTGTCGCTGCTGTTTTTTTCAAACCACATTAAAAAACAAGATGAATATTTGCAGATAATATTTATATTTTGCAAGAAAATTTGTCTGCCTGGTTTTTATCATCTGAGAAAATTCATTAATTGGGGTTGATGTCCCAATCCACTCCTGGTGAGTAATGGTGAAAATTAAATGATGCACACTTAAACTGAACAGAGGTACACTGTGAGTTAAAGCAGACTGTGATTTTAGATGCGATGTTACCATCTCTCACTGTAAAGGAACAAATTTTTTGCTAGTAAAAATGAAGCACTCCATGGCACTGAGTTGAGCCATATGTGTCAGAACTAGTAGGAGAGCTGCTGAAAGGTCAAATATGCCAAGTGCAGGAAAGTTCATCAGAACCTGAAAGAATTTCTTCAGCTGAAAAATCTTCTGCTGGAGAATGTAGATTCCTTAAAATCAAATATCTAACAAACCACATTTCAACATTACCAAGGTCCTGACAGAAAGTCGGGGAGGCTGTGAATAAATCTGGCCTGCCAAAAGCCTGTCAATACCTGACTGCAATGCACTCACCCATTTCCTTGGGAGTTACTTTGGCCAGGATGGGTGGGGCTGAAGGGTTTTTCAGAACCAAGCTTTAGCTTAAAAACCTTGTGCCAAAAGACTGCCTTTCTGTCAAACCTCTGCCCTCAAGAGGATTGCAACCCCTGGCTTCTCCTGCTGAAGCCTTCAGATTCAGCAATCCGTCTGTTCTGAGCCAGGACTGTGCTGTGCTCTGCTCTGCCACGCCATGCTACCCCTAAAACGCTACAGGAAGATGCTGTTTGCATACAAGGGCACAAGCTGGCGAGCACCCGACTGGTTTGGCACAGGAGGTGCTGCCAAAACACTGCTGTCTTTGCTCTGCTGCATGGAGCTGTGCGCTCACAATGCTCTGACAACACACCTTGGTCTGTCAGAGACACTGAAGTGATTCACTCCTTGATGAGCTTGGGTAAGACAACACAGCTGTGACACATTATATGATATTTAACTTGTCACTGTTGCCTTAAATACACTTAACCAGGCACTTTGTGCAGAAAAGAAAGTCTTCCTGAGCAAGATAATTAAGGATCCTATAGCTATGTTCTTTTGAAACCTTTGAAGAGGTTTATACAAACTGAGTGATATTTAATAGATAGCTTGAAGCTGCTATCTGAAATTCAACATTCATCATCCCTGCACTTACCTCAGTAGCTTCATTGTATATGTAGAATAAAATAAGCCAGTTTCTAAAAGAAGAGAAAATATTTAGGTCTTAGCCTCTGACTATCTTGAAACTCTTTGATATGTCCCCCCCTCCTATCTCTGATCACCTTTCTATCAAACTCTGTGACGTCCTAAAAGTCTCCCCAAACAAGAACAGTCTCACAGGCAGAAGAATATCTGGTGTAGAAAGCAAGTAATAATGTAACATAAGATGACAGGGAAGTCTTTCGGTTATGTTTGTGCAACAAAAGTATTTCAGGAAAGTTAATATTTATAGCTACACTCTTTTTGATAGTGGTAAAAGGAAATAAAATGCTGTAGGCTAAGCTTTATGCTCATGCAAAAGAGCAAGACATGCCAGTAGGTTCTCAGCATGCTATGGAGAAACAGAACTGGAGCATCTTAGGCATAATAATATTCTGGCAAAGCCACAATTATGTCCTATTAGCATTTTTAAATTTTATTAATCCAAAAATAGTCTATATATATTGAATTATGAGCATCATGAATGTTGAAAATTAGTTTTGATCCTAATCATTTTAGGTAGAAACAAGGAACGCTATCCCTCTTTCCTTTCATCAAATGAAACTGCTTATAAAACCACTCTTTAAAAATTACACTCCATCATTAGTTGTTGAGCAATACCAAGGAAAGTATTACAAGTTGTGAAGCAGAGTGCTTAGGCCATTGGCACATTTCAGTGAGAGGCATTTGGACAGCAAACAAAAGCAAAAATGTCATGCTTTGAAAAATAATAGTTTATATTTTTATGTTAAAACATTCCACCTGTCACCTCAAGTGCTAAATATTACTGAGGAGAAAAGACATATTTACTGATTACTGTATCCAGACATCTCACGTTGTTCTTCTGAGCTTTATGAAAAAGCAGTTTCATTTCGTTATGCCTTGGTGAAGATATTTGCTAAGAGTTGATGGAATCATGTAATACATGTTAAGTAAGCACAGATAACTATGGGACTAGATATTCCAGTAAGCACTGCAGCCCCACTCAACGGGAGCCACAGTTAAGGAAACAGCATGCAAAGGATTCCTTACTGATTGAATGACACAATGTCTAGGCGTAGGTAGTGCAATGACCTCTGAACTGGGGGAAGAACTACTGTCAACAAACATAAAAAGCTTGCATGACGTTTTTAGAAGTAGCAAAGAAGCAGAGAGTGGATTCTTACATCTCAAAATTTGTACATGGCTATGTACCTAATTACTTGTCTTATTCTGCGGGAAATAGCGGGTGTGCTAAATTATCCATGCCTTGTATGATTCAAGGAAGAGCCTGACATCTACTTTCTTCCTATCACTCCCTGGGTATGTTGTTTTTTCTTTTTACCTTTCTAAATTTCTCCCTTGAAGGGATTGACAGCTTTGAACTATCTTCCCAAAGATCTGAAGAATCGAAAGAACAGCAGTTTCTCTAATAAATAATGTCACAGATCCCTATTGGTTTAAAACACCGCAGAGAGCAACCACAGAGGACTGGGGCAACTAGAATCAAAGTCACCTTGATAGCAATGTTGTTAGGAAGCTGTTTTTAACTGCATGAGAGCATATGGTCTTTGAAAACACATGAAGAGACAAAAGTTAATAGCTCTATCCATTTCTCTACCTTCCTTTCTTCCTTAAAATTGTAGTAATGCATGCTATAACAGGACACTTCAACCCAAATTTTCAGATGTTGTTGCTTTCCTTTACATTCAGCTCACATGGGGTAAAGTCACCTCTGATCTCTGTGCTTCACAGTCTGGCTGTGCTACCTGCACAACATCTTAAGATAGTGATTAACCTACATGCTCTCCAGAATGCAAGAAAATTCAAAAATTTCCCTCTCATGCTGAGTTCTGACTCTGTCAATCTCTTTCTTGTAGGAAACGCTAGAGGAAATATTTTCTAGATGGAGTGAATGCACCAAAATCAGCTTGAACTCTGTTTACTCTCTGTGAGGAAACACCTCGTGTAACCCTTATATTGTTTTGGCTATTTGAGTATAACCTTTAAAAAAAAAGGCCAGATTACAAACAAAAATTTTCATCATAGCTCCATATAAAATATAGGTTTCCACTACTGAGGGTATAACCTAAAAATAGTGTTCTATGATGACAGTACGTTGCTTAGAAATACAGCTTACACATTTTTTCAAGGATAAAAAAGCCCGACACCAGTATCGTGTTCTGTATACATACATACATACATACATACATACATACATATATATATTCTTTATTCATGCTGTAATGTGCTAGCTAAATGACAAGAACTAAGAATTTGGCTGTATGTCCCTAAAAGGCCTTCTGTCTGTGACTTTTTGTCACAGCTGCTTTATCTGAGATTATTCTCTATGCTTGAGTAATTCCCATTGGCACAGTTGCAGGCAAAGCACTACTGTCTGCCAAGCTTCTGAACTAATCATTGGTGAGTGTAGTACCCCAGGAGTGAGAACCTGGAGGCTGAATTTACATGAATCCGTTTTTACTTTTCGTAGCTCTCGCACTGAGCAAAGTGCACTAGAGCTTGATCTGTTGCATCAGTTTTCCTTTTTAAGAAATAGAAAAAACAAAACATTTCTTGTTTTCATTTCTTTCCTATAGTGTGTGAGCATTTTGGTTGTTTGTTTTATTTTTTTTGTTTGTTTTGTTTTGTAATTTAGTTGTTCCAATTGTTATTTTTCACCATTTTGCATGGTCTGCTATTTCATGTGAGCGTTTCTGTCTGTCAATAGCTGTCTAAAAATAAATACCCCTAAATGAGTTCTGAAGTTTTCTCTCACTGATATAGGCAAACAGAGCAACAGAAGAAAATGTTGCAGCACTGTGTTCCAGTGAAAAACATGGAGACTGAGTAAGCCCAGATGCACCTTTCACCACTTCATATAGGGACTAGCCTGCAAAAAGTTAAGGCAGAAGTTTAATTTGTGCAAACCTTATGTTTAAGAAACTGTTTCTCTTACAAAAAGAATAAGCATATTAGAATGCTGATAGCCTGGGCTGGAAGAAGGGAAGGTTTAGGGCATCTGCCAGGGGTGATTTGAAACACAAACTGTGACTATTTGCTGAGTCGGGAAGGAGTGGGGTGAGGCAAAGGATAGCTTTAAATTCAATTGAGTGCTATAATCACCAATCCATTCTAAAGTAGATCTTATTTCCAGCTCAATTCTATAAAACATTCTCATGAAGACTTTGGTTACTTTGCTGAACCTATTGTTTTCCTAGAAAAGTATTCTGAAGACAAATTTCCAGTAAGGTCTAGCTAGGAATATTTTTGCATTAGTCACTGAGTCTTAGACAAATACCTGAGTAGTTTAGTGAAAAAAAAACCACCTTTCATCCTTTTCATGTATGGAAAAAAAATTGAATCTTGTAGCAGTATTAAGGACCAATGCTGAGGCATCTAGTGTTTTATATTTTTAATATGTAATTGAAATAAGAGGGCTTGATCTGCATAGTAAGGCTATACAGCATCCAAAATATACTGGGTACTATTAATTGCTGTCAAATGAAGGTAGATATATTTTACCTCTCCAGCTTCTCAGCACCTCAGGTTCTATTGACTTTACTGTATTTAATTTTGCCCCAGACCAGTCCAGCACCTTGCAGTAAACTAGCTCTGTTTGTTTCTTGTTTTTACTCCCAACCACTTTCTCCATAAGGCGAGGTTTTCAGTTATTGATTTATTCTAGTTGGCTTTGCTGGAATGCCTTCTAGTTTTCCCAATGTCATTTATGTAAAGAGTGGACAACAATTTTCATAAGAATTAAAATCATCTGTCTTATTAAAAATTGTTCACATACATATATTCAATTTCCTGTAAGTATCAGTGAAGTTTTTGACTATCTCAGCCTTCATTGCTGAAAACAATGCTTTATATGAAAAATGTTCCAAATTTCCCTCCTTATATATTCCCAACCATTCCTCTTTGTTCTGTCTAGCAGATCTCCTTAACAATTCTGTTGAATATTAGCAGTACCTGTTAGAAAGAATTGATATGCTTCTATCAGGTTTTGTTCCTGGGAGTTTGTTGTGTTGCATGGACTTCCTAATTACTTCCAAAGATGACTGATTACTTTGAAATTGTTCCTCAATAGACTATGTCTAGAAATTTCCACTTTCTAAAACATGTAAAACAACATGTCAGATGTTATGACACGTGAAGAATATAACAAACTGATCTGCCAAGGAGTTTTACTGAAATTGATATTACATCTGTAGTTCAATGTCACAAATTTTACAAGTATGCACCTGCACTGTAATTTTAAAATGTTTTGGTGTGCTTGTTGTAACAAAATTACTGTATATCAGAAGAATGTCACATTTTTAAGATCAATATTAGTAGTATTAGTCAGAAATAACCTTTGAAACATGAAGATTTTTCCTACTCTGTTATTCTCGTTTGTAGCACTGATACCAAATTTTAACATGACCTATTTAAAAAACAAATCCTTGTACCACTGTAAGTATATAGACAGACATACTGTGTTACTACTGCAAGTGGGAAGATAGCAAAATCTTTTTGTAAAAAGACAGGTAAAAGTATGAGACAGAAATTGGATAAAACTATTTAAAACTGTTTAAAACAGACAATAAGGTAGCAAACGAACCACAAGTAGCACTGAGGGTATTTCAATGGCATGTTCTCACCTTTAGGTACTTGCTTTTGATCTCCTTTGCCAGGTTTAGTTCATATTCTGTAGGAAGAAATCTTACCTTTGTTCCATTAGCACCTTGCACTTTCTTAATTGATTTTAGTGCTCTTTGACTTTCCTTTTGAGAATTTATTTTCAGTGAAAAGAACATTTGACCTTGAGGTCATAGTTTCTAATTCTAGTTTTTTTCTGGTAAAGTTTGCAAAACACTCGGGGAAAACTGTTATTATATGATGCTGAGTATTG
>WAAG01022350.1:0-10617 GCA_013390105.1 Tichodroma muraria
AGAAGCCTTCCTACTGCAAGGCATGGATGACAAACTCTAAGCAACTAAGAAACTACCCAATATAAACATTGAGGCATATACATTTTCCATCATTTCTACCCTGAAAGAGATAATCCACTTTTGCAGTGGTATAAAATCCTGGTGAAGATCACAAAATTCTGAACTTTAAACTGCCACACGAACACTGAACTCCACTCTTGGGTAGTGCAGTAGCATACAACCTGAAATCAGCTTCAACAAGAAGTTTGGAAATACAATGACTCAAAAGGAAGCAAAACTTCCAAACACAAAATACCCTTTTACAGCTGCTCAGAAATTCAGGATGGCAGAGATCAATGATATGCACATAAGATAGTCAAGGCCATGCCATTCTCTCACAGCCACAGGTCCCATTTGATCAAGAAAGAAAAAGCACACGCGTGCTCCAAGTCTCTCTAAGCTACAACATGGCAGCATTTCCAAGTTCTTCACCACTGCTTACTGTTTGATGCAAAAATATGCCATGCTTTTTTTACCTTCATTTGGATTCCATGTTATTCTTTCAAAAGAAGGTACAACATTGCTGTTCAAATGTAAAAGAAGCACAACTATTTCCAGAAAAGTACCCTTCAAAAAATTAATCTATACTGTAACGTCACCTGTAGGTTTAAAAACCAGCACCAAAAAGCAAAACATACACTATTATTACCCAGTACACATTTATTGTATGCCAGAGCTCAAAAACAGCTAAGAAAATGGAAAAGTTGCTTTTTTCCCTCTACACAAATTTGTTAATGGGGAACATAATGGTAAGCCATGTTTGCTGGCATTCTGTGAAACATCTACAAATTGCCTCTGCAAAGCATTATAGGTTGTCAGACTAATGCAGTTGAAGATAATTTGGCCTTTCAGTGAATTGAACCTCACAGCACGATTATACTCCAGCACCAAGTAGAGTGTCACAATTATTCTTTCATGCTGAATTACCATATAATGTCATAAGCCTACCTGTCATAAGTCCTGCAGCCGAGCTTGAATTTTTTCTAAATCTATGGTTCATGGGGAAAAAAAAGAATTTTTTGCTTCTAATGGAAATCTGATTGTTTTTATCAACAACAAATTTCATAGCAAATCAAAGGATATGCTTGGACAAACAATCTGATACTCAAGGTTAAAAAACACACAAATAATAAATTGCTGGTGTGTCATGTTCAATTTTTACTACTGCATTACACTGCAATAACCATAACAGGATCTAAATTGTTGTCAGAACATTAAACAAACCCCCTTACTTCACAAAGGCATCCTGCCTGAGTAATTCACACAACGGAAACAACTATCACATTTTCCACTGTCCCACCACCATACCATACATCAATGCAGTTTATGCATTTGGACAATTTTTTGAATAAATTACTTCCATCCTGGCTGGTGTTGCCGCTTTGGTAAGAGACAGATCAGTTTTAATTGTCTTTTTGTCTATACTGAGCCACTGTTTCTCTGGCTCCTTCCTGTCCTTACATCCTGAGGACCAAAATAAACTATGACCATATCAAATTGCTAAATTCTAGGCAAATCAGTGCTCTTGAAAGAAAGAAATCCATGAGCTCACTTGTCATTTCCACTGTTATTAGTCCTCTTCCTTGCATTCACCTAAACACAAAGTTGGGGAAGTGGGGGTGGGGGGGTGTGTGCGTGTGCTTTTAAAGCAACAAACTAGCTCTGACCCAGCCTGAACAAAACATCATGTAAATTCAACGCATTGCATTGGTTGGATCAGTATTACCATACAAAACACTTAACTTCAAAACCTTTGCTTCAGCCAAAATCCCATTCCTGGCAAATAAGCATCAAACTAAAGAATCACCAAAAAATGAGGTTGAAAAGGCTTCTCTCAATAGTCTAATGCACATTTCTTTAGTCAATCTTATCTCACATGAAGATACAGTGTTAGTTGCACACACACATACAAGGAACTAACTCTGTGGGAAATGAGATGCTGGGACCTGAACAGATCAACACTGAAAAACTATATTCAGCTCATTAAGTGCTTATTTATAAATACTAGTTCTATCTGCAACTGAAAACAGCTCACTACCTGATGGGTAGTCATTAATGTATTACTACATAAACTCAGCATACTTATGATAATTAATACATCTGTGGTTAAACAACTGTACACTGAGTTTTACTTCCATTACTTAAAAACAAGCAAACAAACAGAATTAATGCTTGGAATAGAAAGGCCATAATTCCTTGTCTCAACACATAGCTAGAGCAGAAGTAGAGACAAGGGCAGCCTTCCTCCCTTTGCACAGAAATGCTCAGACTCACTGTTGTCTGTGGGTTGCCCACCTGCCCAAGCTCAGCCCAGCGTACAACTAAGGAACGAGCGGTAACAATTGGCACAAACAAGCTGTGTCTGTACGATACAGAGCAAATGACTTAACATCACATGTCAGGTTGCTCTTAATAGCAAACCAAACTGACATAAACTATGTAAGTTAGATCAGTTAGATCCAACTCCATTTTCTAACTAAGACCCCCTTGTGATTGCCAACAGTTCAGCACAGCCACTTGTACCAGTGACCGTGTGCTGGTGTTCTCCAGATGCAGGGCCTGATCACTAATGCATTACTGGACAGAGCAGAAAAAATCACCATCCTAATGGATGACCATTCAAAGATAAAAACATGTCTTAGCTCCTCTTCTCACATTTTAAAAATGAAAATAATAAAGTTAACCCCCATCTCCCTCACCTTATGGAGTGAGAACGTAATGTATGCCCAAAATGTCAATACCAGACTTATTTTTCCTTGTTAACTAAACCTTTACCAGTTGGTACTATTTATTTATAACCTCTGAAGCAATAATAAACACAGAACTATGATTTACTTCAAGCCTTTCTATTATTAAAACACTTTGTCTTATTGTTTTATTGATTTACAATCTGTCCTACTTACATTTTTAGCATCTGAAAACAATCACAGCACAAAGCTGCAAAATGTTTAGACATTAATTGTTAAGAGACAGCATTTTATTCCAGGCTAGGGGTTTGAGTCCTCGACTGCTAAGCATTCTGGTACGGAAATGATTTATGGCCTTGTAGCAATAACGATGCGGCAGAGCCATTAACATATTGGCAGACCCTAGGATGGATTATCGACATTGATTATTTCATGGACCACTGATATCCATTTGTTAAGAGAAGCTCGAAGATGGCCTCTCTCTGACTGAAATCTTTTACGAGCAGACAGCATTTAAGTATTAGGAACCTGGGATTTGGGCAATTTTTTTCTTCCTGCTCCCTTCTGCCCTCCCCCTACTGTACCTCTGTCTCCTCTTAGACTCTAACCAAAAGTGTCAAAAATTAAAGTTCATTCTTCACTATGGTCTTAATTTCTCAACTCATCATAACCATGTCTTCTTTAAAAATTAATGATTGCCAGCATTTAGCCACCGGTTGTTGCTATGAAGATCTATGCAAAAAGCAAGGATCCCTATAGAGTGCATGATATATGGAATTCTCTTTATTACTACAATAAAACTTACTGACATTTCAATACTTCTGCAAATAGCATTATAGTATCAATCTTCTGAATTAGGTTGAAAATTAAGTTGTAAATTAAAAGAAAGTGTACTTTGGAATACAACATGATATGTCACCTAGAAAAAGACCTTTGTGCATAACAGAGCTGAGCAGAAAAACTGAAAGATAAGCCCAGGTGCCTCTAAAGTGCCTATTTCATCATAAAAGATCTAGGTTATATTTTACAAGAAGAATACAGTCTGAAAGCCCTTATATTTCACCTCAGGAGATCAGATTCTGAATCTCCTTAAAAAAAAAAATAAATATGAATTTGACAGCATCAGCTCATTATCAGAGATGCCAAAAAAGCCTTCACAAGGGACAGGTGGGATTTTAGGTGGAAGAGGGCTGGGAGGGTGGGGAGAAAGATGGAAAGATGAGAAGAAAAGGAAAAGGGCTTTATTTTTAGTGTAGGAACTCAGTGAAAACACCCTGCCTTTTCAAATACACTTCCACCTACTTGAGTTACCAGAAAATAACAAATTATATCCACTACTACACTTGAGTTGTGCCAAAAGAGTAAAAAGTGTTATATTTCAATCAAAGTATAATTTATAAATAACATCACTTATGGACCTGTTTGAGACTGCTAATAATGTAGGTTAATGGCTGAAATATGAATTTCTTTGCCCCTCAAGACAGGTCTTTCAATATTTTCTAAAACAGCAGCTGCTAATGAGGTGATACATCAGGCTGAAATTCAAGCTAATATAAAAAATGTATTCGTGTTCACTGTGCATAAACACAAACTAAAAGAAGTTGTTTTGCAATAGGAAAAAGCACATACATTAATACTCAAACAAGGAAGATGTTATACAGAGGAACAGCTACCAGCATAAAATAAACCTCAGCTCTCCAGATCATTGCTATGCATTCAGCAACATTAATGGTAAAGAGTTCCATTACCAACTCCTCCATTTTTAGGAAATTCAAGAGATACAGTGTTTCCTGGATATAACCACATCTCTTTCAGAGCAGTCAGTCTAACAAGACTGCATGATTTCTTCTTTGAAGTTACACGATTCTGGAATAAAGATATCAAAAAAGCTAAAATACTCCCATTCACTAGATTCAACAGTCACTACATGTTATAAAATCAAGTCAGTTATCATTTACAGCTTATAACGCCCTTCATAAAATGGCCATCTTTTTTATAGTTTGTCACAGTGCTTTTGTACAAAGCACATTACACCTAAGAGCAAAACCAGATTTTGTTTGGGTATGGATCACTGTCTTTAAAAACTACCCAAAACACATGGAAAGAAAGGTGCTCTTAGCCTCACCACACCTCAAAGTCCAAAACACACATTACGTTGTCAGAAGTAGTTCTGATGGTTTAATGTGCAACCAGCTCCTTCAAGGGGATAACACACACCTGACTGACGCTGGCACCTTGCCCAGTGCTATCAGCAGGCGAGGAGCAGCACTCTCGTGCAGCCTGGTGAACGCGCCAGCGTCTGCAGCTACGCAGAACCCAGGAGACAGTTGGGTTCAGAGGATGCACTTGCTCCAAACTGGCATTCATTTTTAAATGGGAGATCATTTCTAACTTTCAGTAATAAAATTAATGTAGACAGTGAAATGCCTGGAAAGAAAAATAATCCCGTGTGCACACATACAACACTTGGAGTAACTGGCACGTTTGTTATCAAATGCTTGTGAATCGAAGCCCTACTACCACTACATCTCTAGAAGGAAGCAACAGACTCCTGAGATCCTTCAGGAATCCCAGCCCCAAGCTGGCAGAGTCAGGAAGAGGAAAGCACTTTTAAGCAAGCATTCACTCAGGGGGTCTCCAATACCTGCTCCAGGACTGTCGAAGACAAGCACGGTGGTGGGTCCCCTCACCTGGGGCAGCCATGAACACCACATACAGCTGTGTGCTCGAGAGAGAATCCTTAGAGCAGAGTTAGAGCTGACAGTCCCCACACAAGAAGGAACTGCCCCAGCACCAGCTAAGCAGTCAAAATGATCTTGTCACATTAATACAAAGAGGTACAAAAGTGAACTAAGTCCAATGGCAAACCTGAAAAAAAAAGCATTAATTTTTCAAATTTCATACAAAACCAAAGTTTGATGACAATTCATCTACATATACAAAAACTTATCACATGGTTTTACACAAGGAAAAATTCCTAAGTATCTCACAGTATTGTTTAGTCATGGTATCAGTTTGAAACTGCTGGAATATTCAGTGCAATAACAGACTGTACAGTATTCAATACAGACAAGCTTTGTAAGCCCTCTTGAAAGGTTTACAATTTCTGCATGGACAAGATGACTCCCAAATTTAAATTCATCAGTTCCAGTGTAGAAAACTAATAATGACCACTCACACAGCTGGATTTTAAACACACCACACAGAAAAATACCAATATGAAAGAACAAACTAGAAACGTATTCTAGCAAGTCAAAGACTTGCATAGCCTATATGCATACCTCAAATGAGATTTCTTTAATTGTAATGGACTTCTGTTTTTACAGTATTTGACATGGCCAAATAAGATCTCAATGATGAGTCACTGAATCTACAGTTATAATTGCACATTCACAGTGCCAGGTTGAAATCAGTGTCACATTCACATCCCTAAATGAGATGCAATGACTACTACTACTGTTTAGCAACAGATCTATACAAATTTAAATGGACCGTGATTTTTCTATAGCCAATCCTCAGACATGCTGCACTTCCCACTGTCCTCATCACCTAAAACCACTAGCCCACAACTAGCATTAAAACAGAGCCTCTGTTCTGTTAGTTAACTTCTAAATGACTAATACACACAGAAAAGAAACACCTTTGAGAGAAACAGACGAGGAAGAAAGAAGAAAAGTGACTCAGAGTCATGTTTGTGAGATTTTCACAGCTAATCACACACAAGACTGATTCACTGCTCACCTCGCTCTGTTCACTCATTTTTCATATCATACTTTTCACTGCCCCATCAGCCTGCTCCACCAAGGTCAAATGAAGGAAATGATAGCACACATACCACACTAAGATTTATTATAAACACTTCTGCTTTCTTCATACGTGAAGGAAATATGTTACTGACATTACTCTTTATAAAAATTAAGCTAAGTAGTAGAGGCCATCAGACTGGATAAATAATAAATGTAAAAATTTCAGTAAAAAGGGAGTAATTTGTATCTACTCATTTGCAGTGCCTGAAGATTTTTTTTTTTTAAATCAACAAGATGGAAAAAATTTCCAACAAATAACATGAAAATTATCACTGCTACACAAATCTAGTACTAGCACACCTTTTTTTTTTTACCCTTCCCTTCTTATACTTTAATTGAAATTTCAAACCTGGGACATAAATGCCACTTCATCCACAGTAACAAAGCAAAATCTCTGCAAATTCTTATATGTAACAATTATGAATGAGTGCACACCCAGAAAGCCAGGCCTGAGAGTAACCCATTAACTACAGGGGATGATTTGCAGCATGTTAACAAAGCCAAGTGGTTTGGCCATGTGTAAATTCCTCCTTAGAAAGAAGAGTGGTATTTCAGTACTGTAAATCAGGAGCTAACACGGTGAAGAATTAATGAGTTACCTCCAAAATAGCTACAGATTTGTCAAAAAGGCAGTCAAACACCAACAATCTCCCACTTTCCATACAAAAGCCTATTTTGAAGATGCCCAAATCACCTGTGTACTTTAGTGCCTGGCATGGAAATTCTATGAGACAGTATGTCTTTTCACATTGCCTGTGAATGACCACAGCACATCACTACACCAATTTTCCAGGACTAAAATGATTTTACTAAAAAAAAGCTTAATGAGATGTACTCAAGATCTTCCTAAAATATGAACAAAACATTTCAGTACTCATTCTCTAGCTGTCAAATTATCTACTTTTATAAAAGAAACAGACATTTTTCTCGGTATCACTTTAGTTAATTAGTTTAGCTTTAGCAGTTAATGCCAAATGACTACAAAAAAAAAAAAAAAAAGGTGACTGGAATACAGGGCCAACAAAACTACGTAGTACCTCTCACCAGTAGCTCTGACTAAAAAAAAAAATCAAATCCCTATATCTGCAGAAATACGGAAGTACAGAAAAACAACACAAAATGTGCAAGATGCAAAACATTTGCTGCAAACATCAGATGTGGTATATATACCCATGTTCAACATAGAAATTATGACTCTTCAACCTACATTAAAGAGCCATCATAAAAAAATTCCTGTCAATGAAATAACTCAAGTAGACCCTCAAAAACACAGTTACACTGAGAAGGACAGGTCTCTAGTCACACTTACCTATGTAAATGAATGACAGCACTTCTTATTCACACACTTATCAGAAATGTAAACTAAGAAATTAATTGCTGTTCTCATATATAGACCTCAGGGATTACTCCTGGCAAGGTATAAGTGGCCTATATCAGGGCTGAATATAGTTGTATGTACAGTAATATTTGACACAACCCTCCCAGAAGAACTTACTCAGAGTAGCAAGAATTCTACTGTTCTAGTTTACAGCTAAAAATATTTCTATAAATAAATAAATCACACATCTAAACAGGCATGATATGTGACCTGGAACTACACAATCTTCATTTTAACTTTTATTCTCAATTTTAAAAAAATAGGAAAATGGAAGATTACAAGTGGAGAAATTACAGATCAGCAGTTTTGGTTTTTCTCCCATCGGATTCCATTTCACACCAAAACAAGATTAAATCCCCTTTCCTAGGGTAACTTTCCACAGCACTGCCTCTTTGCAAGAACAGAGGATGCAGCAAATCACCTCCTGATGTTAGCTAAATTACTTTTAAAAACAAAGTAAATGCAAAATATGTGATCTAAAACAAAATCACTTATGCCCTATGAAACAAGGTGTTACTTACACTAAAAACAGCACCCATATTTGTCATATTTCATAACCATATTGTTCTTAACCAAAAAGCTCTAAAAGTCTGACCATTCCTTTCCTTCAAGATAGGAGCTATCTTGTAAGTGTCAAGTAAGTATACACTGCATAAGGGCTATATAACATCATCTTCCATCAGAGTGACCAGAACTATTCTACCTGACTGTCCCCAGTCCTCAAGGAGAGAACACAGAGTAGAGCAGCAGATAGAAACACCTCACACCATCAATTCCCATACCTTCCAAAGACACTCTGAATGCATTCAGTGTCCACATCCTGAAAACAATGTACATGACCAGGCTTCAAAAACAGATTAGCAGATACATTGTACAGGGTGAACAACATCAGTTTTTCCCACATAATTTCTATGCAACTTTACAAGCCCAAAATAATTTCCTGGAAATGTGTAGAGACTCTACTAATCAAGACAAGTCCTCCAGTTTAAAGAAGGTTATGTGTTTCATGGACACTCTGGGAAGCCCATCAGTAAAAACACTACACTATAATTATCTTCATAGTAGTTTATTCATTGACACGCATAAGACTAAATCGCCTTTCTTAAAATTCAATTAAACATATTATATTACTATGTAAATAGCTGTTTCCCACATAATACTGAAGCCAACAACTGAGGAACAGTTTCTCTTTACTCTGATGACTTGCATTTTTCTCCAGTTGAAAGCACATCTGGGCACTACATGGAAATGCCTTGTTAGCACAGTGATGATTCTGGTCTTCCATAATCTGCTGAGTGGAAGGAGAAGTAACAGCTTGGGCCAACCCATGTCGAAGGGATTCCAACACAACCACCCATGCTGCCAGAAGATATTCTGCCCACTATGCTGTATATAAAGCTTCATTTCTATTTGCATTCTGTGCTGAAATGATATTTGATTTCTGAAACTGAAGTAGTGGATAAAATTAAGACCTACTGATTTGCTCCAGTAGGGTAATTCCTATTTTTCTGCTTTTATATAAACAGATAAATAACAAAAAAAACATTTTGTGATCCTCTCATGTGAACAAAATCTGGTAGTAGTTGAAAGCTACAGGTCTGTTTCCCTTAAAAAGCAGACAATAATATTGAGGTACCAAGAAGCTGCATCAGTGGGAAAGCATCTGATTTTTCTTCAGTAAAATAAAATGCACGTAATCGCTTATTATTACCATGAATGCAGTATCCAAATGCCTGCCTCTAGCAGGAGCACAGTTTGTAAGAGTAAAAAATATTTTTATTCACGATAGCAAAAGCAAGAATAACTGATTAAAGTAAATTTAGTGGAGACATTAAAATAACAGCTGTGGAAAGAAAATTTATTTTTTTCACTAGCATACTGTGTGAACTTATTGAAAATAATCAAGTATTCAGTTTGAATTAACTGAGTGTGAGTGAATCTTGAGAAAAGGAGGAAGAGATGGCAATAAAAGGCACTAACAGGAATTTGTTAGCTCCTTCTCTGCTTGGTTTCTTCATATATTTTAAGAAAATCTGCAAAGATGCAAAGAATCCTCCTGTGTTCGGTTAGCAGTAAGTAAATTGCTGTGGGCTCTGAGTGCTGGAATACTTTAGCAGGCAATTCCTCTCTGTCTTTCATTCTGTTTGTCTGTGTTAAATTCCCCCTCTGCCCTCATCCATTCTCACATCCAGTTCCTAGCTTTGTCCATCCATCAATCCACACACTTTGTCAGTGCTGACTTCATCCTGGCTCTCACAATCACATCCAAGCAAGGCTGCTGCCACGAGGGAGCTTTTTGCCTCCCATCTGCGTCTCCCTGATCTGCTGACTGAGGCCCTGCCGCTTGTCGTTTTCTATTGCACAGGCAAGCAAAACCACTAATACTGAACCTGATTTCTATCGCGCAGCTTTTCACCTTTCCTATCGGGAGGAACAGAGAAAGAGACAGACAGACAGAGAAGGGGAGAGAGAGAGATGTTTGCTGGATTTTCTAAAACAATTCGTCCGCTAGTCAGGTTGAGGCTCAATTCATCTTCAGCTCTACAAAACATCAATAGAAATCACAAGGAGAAAATGTATCACTAATTAAGGGTTGATAAGCTCTACGTCAAGAGCAGTTTAGGAGAAAAAAAAAAACACCTCACCAGCATATAGAGATTCTTTACCAGACGAAATCCCTGCAGCAGCTTCATGGCAACTTTAAGTT
>WAAG01022392.1:3951-16844 GCA_013390105.1 Tichodroma muraria
TGGCCTTTGGAATTTTCCAGGTCTATTTAATACTATGACCTTCCTCCTGTAGATGTGTTCTAGAAACCATACTTGTTAGGCCTCTCTGGTTCTGGCTAATCAGCTGATAACCCAGTCTTGCAGCAAATAAGCAGTCTCCTACCACATCAAAGTAACAGAATCCCTAATGAATATATCAGAACTGTTCTTGCTTACTTTCTTCATAACAGTCTGTAAACACAGAAAAATTAAGAAAGAAAATGTGTAGGTGAGAGAAACGTATTTTGAATTGCAGAGATCATAAAACAGAGGCATGTAAGAATTCCATTCTGCAGATCAAAGCTCAGTCGCATCACTTGCTCTTTATAAGTCAGAAATAAAAATCTGACATTCAGCTTTATTTTAAGCATAGCCTAAAATTAGATGAGAACTGATTTCTGCCATTAGAAATGAAACCTCATGAAAGCAAGAGGTCCACCAGCAGTTAGGATGCTCAAATATGGTTCTGAATTCAAATACGTTTTAACCCTTTAGATATCAGGTTGATGTGGGACTGTGAAGTGTTATAACACATTGCCAACTTCAGTGTTCTAACTTTTTTAGGACAGACAGAGGATTATACAGAAAAAAAATCAAGAATCATATTTTGCAGATAATTTAATACGCTGTGGTACAGAATGATATACTATATACCAAATATTCAATGATAGGCAGAATATGAAATATTCTGTGTAGCTCTGTTCTTATATGTAGAGACACAACCACGAGTGTTTAGGATTATCCTGCTTACATTAAGCTTAGAATGTGGAACACTAACAAAAATGTGTTAGAGGCACATACACTTACAAAAACTGTAAAGTGTAAAAATCTCTAGCCACATACAAACCATAAATGTGTTACTGAAAATTGCAGCATTTGTCTTTCCAGCTTTCATTATCAAAGCTGTGATTTTCTCAGCATGTTCACTGGCAAACTGCACTGCTTTGAAACTAATAAAGTCAGTAATACTCTGCTATGCCTGGTATTACAGGAAGAATACTAAAAATACTAACAGAGTAAACACAGACACATCCATCCATGAGCAAGGGATTTCTGCCATTATATTTGCCATTTTCAGGGAGAGGGTTTAATCTTTAGTAGCTATGAACAATATAGATTTTATATCTGCAAATTTCAAAAACCAAAATATCTCTAATAAAGAGATATTTAGAAATATTCCCAACTACTTCAGCTGATGATAGAGGTATTTACAGGTTTTTAACATGAAATATTTACCAAGAATATAGAATTTGTCATGTGTTGAGAAAATGAATAATCTTCACTGTACCACAAACCAATTTATAGCCATACATTTAACTGCAAAAGAGATTACTTGTAACTACTTTTCACATACAAGGCCTCCAAATATTGAGAGTACCTGCTTATATAATTTTTGTGTGCTTTTACTTTTAGAATGAAATTTCTGTTTATGAATAAAGCATTATTTGAGTATTCAAAGTTACAGACAAATACATTATATTGTTATTACAATTATATTATTGTTATACATTATATTATTATATTACAATTATTATTGCCCAAGCATTTCAGGGAAAAGCATGCATAAATCATGTCATGCAACTTCTAAGATGCAACAAGTCTCTCCTAGCTGCTCTTGGAAGGAGTAATAGTGTGTGCATGCCATATTAAATATTCTCTTTACAACAACAGTGGCTTTCTCTTCCCCCATAATACAGTACTTTTATTAATAACAGGACAAGCAAATCACACCAGTGCACTTATTAACTAATTCATCCAGCCTCTTCTCCAAACAGGAAAGAGAGTTGGACTCAAAAATTTACAAGAAAATATTTAAACATTTCCATAAGTTGACAACCTCCATTACTCAAACGAGAGTTTTGTGCAAACTCACCTATCTCATTTCCTTTAATCTTGCAAATGAACTTTATAATGCTTCCAAATACAGTGTTCTAATGCTCAGATTAATTCTAATATAACTATAATTTCAATTATAATATCACATTTATAGTGGATTAGAGAAAAGTGACTAAAGAAATTGATCCATTAGACCATAACTCATTGTTGAAACCTTTGTTGAATTTCTGAATAAACATCTACAGAAACATTTCCTGAAATACTTTTTTGATTGCTTGAAACTAGAAGAATATTTTAGGCAAACGCATAGGAGTGGCTGAGGGAGCTGTTGAGGGATTTCTATAGGGAACTAAATTCACTTAGACCTATATAATTGGGAAGTTCATCTCCTTACCCATCTGAAGTGATCACAGCTCTGTTTGTCTGGAAGCTTCCAGTGGAGTTAGTCTTTCAGCCAAATAGCTGGAGTTTGTCACTGCTACCAC
The DNA here is from genome assembly GCA_013390105.1 of Tichodroma muraria. NCBI lineage: Eukaryota > Metazoa > Chordata > Aves > Passeriformes > Sittidae > Tichodroma > Tichodroma muraria. The sequence continues at coordinate 6,291 of WAAG01022392.1, forward strand.
ATGCCTTCCCCTCACCTTCAAGGCCACCCCTTGCCCAGAATCTTGCAGAGGGTCAGCCCTTCTGGAAGCCCTCTGTGGTGTAGTGAACACGTATTTACCTCAACACACAGACGATGTTCCTGTCCCTCCCTCCCTCTGGCCTCAGCAGAATCCCTTCAGCCTGACACAGCACCACGGCGTTGAGAGCTGCGACCTCTCGTGCTCTGCATGTTCTCAAGCATGAACACAAATGTCACTGCTACACCAATCTAAATCACCTTTAAAATTACTGTTGTTTGTAAGCCTTCAACCCACTGGATTTGCCTAAGATTTGTGCTCTTCCTGAGAACACAATGCACTGCACCAGTCCAGCTGTATTCATGATTGCAACAGTTTAATTGTAAACTGGTTAGTTAAATTGAAAACCTAAACTTCCTTCTCTTTGCTAAGAAAAATACAGATAAAATTAATTCTGCTAAGAATAAAGTGAAGTATACTCTACAACAAACAGAAATCTCAAATTATGTTTGCTAGTGACTCATCAACCCCCTAAACCAGAAAGATTTTCTAAATATTTCTAGAGTCTTAAACTGAGGAACAGATGAAAATAGAGCCCCTGTTTCTTTTAAGTTGTGAAAGCCAACCATAAATGTATCTTAATGCAGGTGTATTTTTACAAAATATCTTCCTTTGTGTTAAAAAGCCTTAAAAACTGTTAAAAAAGAAAGCAGTGTTCCTAATAATCTGGCATATGTAAAAAAGCAGAATACACCAAAATATAACATTTCCAGCTTAAAATATTCCATGTCTAAACATAAACTGAGTCTAAAATACAAATTTTGTTGAAAGCAGATTAACCAAATGCAGTAAAGAATGTTATTATGTCCTCTTTGTTCTTTTTTTGTGACAGTTTTATTGATGTTTTATTCAATCTGCATTTATAAATAAGGGTTATGATTCTTTTAAATGGTATTATTTGACTAATACTTTTACATTGTCATTATAAGAAATAGTTATTATTCTTTGTTACAGAAGAATTACAATGTAGTGCTCATTAGCACTATAATTCTCCTTAAAAAAGAACCTTACAATGGAAATTAACCTGTGAAAATACAGAAAAGGACAATCTTCAGGACTGAACATCTACACAGACTTCTCTAAATCTATTTTTTCTTTGAAAGAAGCAACAATGGCTTCATAATAATTGTGAAAATAAAACAAAAAACAAAATAATATCCAAATAGGTTCAGGAAAATCACCTCCTTCAAGCATTCTAACAACTCAAGCCAGAACATTTTTAGAATTTTAAATGAAAGCAGGTCTTTCAGATTCATGGTTCTGATCTAGTTGGAGTTTCATGAGCTAAAAATGAAAAAAAAGTGCTGAAAGCTTTAATGTCATCAATTTGTCCAGAAGAATTTAAAAAAGTGAAATGGAATGGGTGTTCTTACTAATGTATTTTTTTAATCTTTTAGACTCGTAACAGTTGAACACTGTAATTATTTTTTTTATTATTATTCCAATTTCTGCTGAAGTTATCTTCACTGTAGGAATTGCTACGCACCCAGATTTGCAGAGTTCTATGTCTTTTTCTCTCTAAGAGTTTACATAAACCTTCTTCCTTTAATTCAATTACAAACACTGCCAAAATGTGTCTACTTACATGCCAAAAATCAAGATACTCATCACATAGTTTCTATTCTACTCTAAAGCTTACTATTTTTCACACACCAAATTTCAAACAGTGGATGTGAGCCAGACCTGTCTGCAGAAGTCAGGAAAACAACTGTATGACTGAAACCATTTGCCAAAAACAGGCCAAGTACTGTCAGCTTGCCAAATTTATTGGTTTTGTGTAACCTGAAAGCTTCAACAAGGCTGTGGGAAAATCTGTAGCCAGTCTCAACTGTAAAAAATCACCATCTATTTTGTAATTTGTCTCCTGCATGCCACTTGAACTATAAAAGAATTGTTCTGCGATCATAACTATTCACTGTAACAAGAATTTAATTTTCTTTCTATTTACATGGGAGAAAAACCAATCCTCTAAACACTGTCCACTTTACAGTAAGACTCCACAAATCCCAACTGCAAAGGATTCCAGCTCCTCTCTTCAGGGAGTTGGTATCATTTCCATGAGAAGACAGTATTTCTTAATTTCTTTGGTTCATTCTAAACAGTTGTGATATTCAGCTCTCCTGCAATGATTATGCTCTCCCATATCATCGGAAATATGCTTCAGAACTCCTAGAACTAAAACTTTCATTTATTGAGCTTCAAATTGAAGGAAAAAATGACAGTACCCCTAAAGGTGTGTGAAACTTCCTTCAGACTAGTTCTTGTATAGGTTTCAGCCAGGAAATCAGACACCTGTACTACCCTAAAGGTTTTCTCCATCTGATTCTCCAGAATTACTTTAAACCGGCTTTTCAAATGAAACTTTTCCCAGAAAATAATGCCTTTTGTCAGTTGAAACTGGTACGATATGATTCCTTGTCAAATTTTCAGTAGAAATAATTGGGTTTACAGCTTCTCTCTGCTGCCTCTGCTTTAACAATGATTCACTTTTCCTTTCCAGCCATGGAAGAACTGTTTAAAAGATCTGTGTGGGTTTTGTTTTTTAATAGAGTATGTTGCTTTATATTGAATTTTCTTTGTCTGCACAACAGTGATAACAACATCTACTCAAATGTTACTCACTTACTGAGAAGCTTTCAAGGCAATGAAGTTCTGCTGGCCATGGATGTCATTGATTCTACCACTCTTGGTAAGGGGAGGAACTTCTGACCTATCCTACAAGGAAATGTCACAACTCCCAATTTAGAGAACCAGCAACAGCTGGAAATAATAATTATGGAGAAAATAAGATGAGTTTTCCATTATAAACTGTTTCCTTCTCATGGTTAACCAGCACTAGTAAAGAAATAAATGCGTACAAGAATGAAGTATGGCCTATCTTTAACAGGATAAGAAAACACCCGATGAATTCACTGTAGTTGACATTTCAGCCAGGCATGATTTGACACTGATGACCCAGAAATCAAGGTGGTGTTGAGTTTTACAAGATAAATGTACAATGTATCTTAAAAGCTACCCAAAGCCCAAGGTAGCTTTTACTACCTGCCCACTCATTTCAGCTATGCAACATCAAACCATCAGCATAATTTTTACTACCAAAACATAGGCTTTTTTTTCCACCTCACTTTAACCATCAGTTTTCCCTCATGCTCTATGAATTTTCTAACTTTTTGTTTCTCTACCCCATACATATTCCAAACTATTTTTTCTGCTCTTTATAATGTTTCACATGTTTCAGACATTATTTTTTTTAACAGAATAGTATGTATAAGTACGCACAAGTAACAAAATTCCACAAGTGTCTACAATTCTGAATTGCAAAAACCTGTCTTTTTCTTCACATGTGAATGCTTTACACATAAAACTCATCAAAGCTGATTGATCTCAGCTCTGTTTACAAAATTAACTCCAGATGTCCAAACAGAGGAGGAAGTATAACCCCAAACAATAACATGGGGGAGAAGGAAACAACAGTTCCTTGAGCAGAAGAAAAGTAACTTGGGTGAAGAACAAAGAAATAATTTCTTGATAAGGTCCCAATTATGTCCTTAATTTCAAAAGTTTTTTTACACAATTTTTCAAGTAATTTTTATTTTATTTTCAGAGTTCTTCACCCAACACCTCTGTACATAACTTTTTTCATAGAGGAAGTCAGAAACAGAAGAGAAAATATATTACTAATACCTAAAAATAAATGAAAAAGTTTTCATAAAGTCTGCATTAAAAATTAGATCTAAGTAAGTTCTACATCATTGTGCGGGATCACATGCAGTTTCTTTTGCCCTTTATAGGGTGCAACTGGCAATTCACATCTCTTCTGTAATTATATGCCACATAAACATTTCATGCCACAATAATTATCAAACCCTATTTGTCTGATAGAGGCTGCCATGTATATCAGTACATTTTCCTGCTCTCTGTAGGGTAATTTGAAGAACCCAGCATGCCTCGATCAGCATAGGAAATACATGCATTTTGTATGTACCCATGATATAACTCTCAAAAATTACAGATTTAAATTATGGCATCTTTTTCTAGTCAGGCTTCTGAACAAAACAGAAATTCATGCCATTATTTTATATAAATAATAATGTAGGTACATTATTATTAATTATAAATAATAATTTATTTTAAATTAAATTATTATAAATAATAATTTATGTACACTCTGAGCAGTAAAATACTGATTTTGAAAGTATATATTTGAATATTTCACAAGTTTTGCAGTTGGTATATCACATGTGAAGTAAATGAATTCCCATGGAAAGACTTAATTATTTTCTTAATTTCTACTGGGAGTCACAGCGGTGCCCTTTCTTTGTCTTTCACAAACAATTAACCTTTTGCCATGTATGCAATTGGCTGAGAGCAATCCTAAGTGGCTCAGAAAATAATTTACAGCAGAAACTGAACAAAGTTAATTAGTATTAGTTTGAGGTTATTCATATATTATCAGCTTGAGAAAATGGTCATCATGACCCTCACGGAACTTTAAGCAACAGTTGAGTCTTCTCATCATCAGCTGCAGAGCATAAATGCTAATCAGGTTCAAGTATAGACACTGGTCTTTTAACCATGGCCATTTTAAGTATGAATGCAAAAACTCCTGGAAGTACAGGTATATACATGCATGCAAAGTAGATAGCTCTATGCTATTACTCACTTTTTATGTTAAACAGAACAGAAACAAACAAACAACCAAAACAAGAAGTACTCTCTTTTCATTTTACCTGAGAATGTTTTCCCTTGTTCTCATTTTTGGCGATCAGTTAATTCAGTTTTTACAGATTGTTTCTGCCTAAAGATTAAACCCCTTTAGAATTAATTATAAGCATGATTACTTCTAAAGTCAGAATCAAGGCATAGAGAACACAGTCTCAATTTTAATTTTGGTGAACCAGAAAGGGAGCTCTCATTGTGCTTCTTATACTACTTGAAGTGCACATTATTTGATTTCCAAATATCTGCACTGCTAGCCATGTATGTGAGAGACTGGAGTGTTATGTGTTAGTGACTCACAACATTCCCCAGTTGTGAAGGTACCAGAGGGCTTTATTGGAGATGGATTCGGAGATGAAGGAGTTGAGCTTTTGGGTATTTGTATTAACAGCTAGTCCACACTTCCTTTTGACACCTATGGCGAGCGTGTCCACCAGCACTATATGGAATCACTTTCTGATATTGTATGCCTTAGGTACTCAATTAAATTTAACTGACAGTCTCACTTACAAAGTAGACTTACATTCCCTATTTGGGGAATACCTATGTAAGCTGCTGTCTAATTAAAGGTCATTCAGAATCCTAAATTACAGTTACAATGGTCAACAAGCTTCCTGGGTTCCACCCAGACTACCACATCCCCACATGGGTATTTAATGGGAGCTTTGTTTCGTTGGCTCCTGCACATGGGCACGGTTTTGCTGCTGGGTACAGACAGCAGATGGTCTCCGAAGAGCCGTGGCCAGGCCAGGTCCAGACAGGGATTCAGTCATGGCCATGTCAACACCACCCACACAGCTGAATGTTGGAAAGGCACCAGCTTTGCCCTGGCGCTGCAGGACAGGAAGGACAATACTAAAATCCTTGTTCCTAAGGGCAGGAAGGGGCAGGGGAAGAAGAAAAATACCTTTTGCACAGACGGCTGCTGTGATGGCACGCAGGAGTGTGTGGCACAGACTGTGAGGCAGCCCCTGGAGCACAGCGAGCCGTTTCTCCTTGGTGCCAAGCACCAGGAGCCCATCTGGCCTCCCGCACTGCTCAGCCAGCTGTGCCTGCCGGTGCCATCGGGCCAGCACAGCCCACTGAGACAGGGCCTCACCACAGGTCTGACAGGAACCCTGGGAGCAGAATAAGTTTGGGGACTGGTTTTAGCTGCTATAAGGCTTCAGATAAGGGAGATACTTGAACAGGGTTGTTATGAAACACTGGGTCAATGGTACCTTGCATGCAAGTCATCACCAGAGCTTAACAGCAAGAGCAGATACCTGACTGAAAAGACTTCTGTCCTTGGTAGAGTGATTTATTCAGCAAAAGTCTCCAGCCCATTCTGGAGGCCAGTGGGAATGAACCAAATAGTCCCTTTTGGCTTTATAATCCATCAGTCTGCAAAATCTAGTCAATTTTTCACATAAGAAGAAGTGAGCTGGGTAGCTGTTCAAAAGAGCTCTACTTTGCAGATGACTTAGCTATCTTGTGAAAAATTTCTCATTGCTGATATGAGAGCCTCTTAGATTCTTTCTGCAACTCTGTATCTTAAAACTGCATTACAGCTTAAATAACATCTACTATAAACATTGTCAAGCTGAGTCAGTATCTCTGTGGTTGCTGTAAAGTAAAAAAGCCTGATCCTTGATTAAAGAAAAACTCAAAAGATCTGCCATATTAAATCATCACTTTAGAGGAGAATTAATCTCTTTTTAAAAACAATGAACCCTCAGAGATTTCCTTCTTGATTCTCCTGAGTTTTTAAAGAAAAAGTATAATAAGGACTTTTTTGTACTTTTCCCAGTTTAAAACTTAAGAAGGAAATGTGATTTTGGAAGTTAAACTTGGATTCTAGTATAAAGAATTACATTCCACTAAAGTTCAAAAACCAAATTAACTAAAAAAACAATATAAAGGAATGAAAATCAAATATAAATCTTCTAAAAAAATTGAGAGAAACACAGTAGATCAGCAGAATACAAAGCATGTGAAACAAGAATGGTGGTTTGAAAAGTTGGAAAAAGAAGATAAAATTAAATCTTGCTTATACTCATGTAGACATTTGCATCTGGAATAATTAGGTTTTTTCTTTCTTTTTTCCTAAAAAACTTCTCATTTGTTATTGACTCCTAGAAGAATACAAACATTTAACAACAAATGTAAATGGTTTAACAATTTGACTCCATTTAACAACCTGAGACTCCAATACAGCAACCTGCTCTGAACTTGGTAAAATTAGTTATTTTTCTGGTTTCAGACAGTGGGTTTTTTTGTGAAGTTAAGTGAAAATGTGAAAACATGCAGCTATACCAATGGTAGAGGACTGGCCAGTTGCAAAAGTTCTATTCATAAACAAGAGATGAACTAAGGAATATCTATTCAAATTTCAGAATAAATCATTCAGGGAACAGTTAAGAGTCCACTGTAAGGAAGCATAAGTAGTGCCACTGATGAGGGTGGTTTTGGATCTAGTCTAACAGCTTTAATCCTACCATTTACAGTCTCCTTGCATGTGTAGCTCAGCTCTGTGAAAGAAATGAGATATTTCCATACATTCTAAGATGAAGTATCATCCAGAGTTTATGGGGTTTATTGATTCATATAGATGCCAAGTTTGATACCTGCCTATTTTTTCTGTTCTTTTGAGCAATACATCTTTGCAGATTATAGGTAACTGTGCTATTATCCATCAAGAAATTTAGTGGGGTTTTAAGCTTCCCCAAGTTTTCATGTTTGCTTTCAACACTTCATCAAACATTTATTTTATCTCCAAGCAAACATATGTTAAGCATAAATGTCTGTTTTACATAGTGGTAAAAGGGGAAAACATTATTTATTGATAGTAAAAAAAAAAATCTCTTGAGGAAATAACCACATATTATTTCCTGGCAAAATCATGGTAGTGCTCTTTCTGGATTACACTGCTAGTATTCAGGAAATCCTTGTGAAGTCAATACAAATATTTTAAAATATTTATTAAAATACCCAAACACTCTGCAGATTTCTTTGTTCCACCACATTCCATCCTTCAATCCATTCACATCGAGTTAAATCAGATGAAAGGAAGATATGTGGCAGGCTTTCTAAATTACCTGTCAGAATGAGGGAAGAAGACATTAGAGAAAGAGCAGAAGACATGACAAGACATGGCTGGGGAGTGTACTATAGTCCTTGGAAGAAGACTGAGGCCAAACTACTGAAGTAACAAACTGGATTAAATATCTCTTAATGTCACAAGAACTCTCTCTCCTTATTTGCTTAAGTCAGGGGACAAAGACAGCAATAGAGAAGAACTTTTTCAGAGGAAGTCAGCTAAAAGAGCAGGAATCACAGAATCTACAGCATAAATAGAGATACTGCTAAATGGATAAAATGTTAAAAGCAATGTAAGAATGAAATTTTCTTCTGCTTATTTTTAAGCATCTTTCCAAACAGATTTCATAATTAGTAATTTCTTTCATCAAAGCAAACGCATTCTTGTGCAATGTGGTTTATGTATGCACTTAGGGGACACCATGTGTAGCAAAATGTATGTAAAGTAGATTAGTGTAGAAAAGTTAGTGCAGAAACACTGAAAATGAAATAGAAGTGCAGATGGTACTAAGTGCATCTTCAGACAGCTGACTCTGAAGGGAATCTATAGTTTTGCTAGAGTTTTCGAGAAGGAACTTGAAATGTCTACTTCAACTTGCCTAAGGAAACTTTCTGTAAAATAGGCCTTCTGCTGGATTGTCTGTTCCCAAACAGAGTTTTCCATGGATTCATTAAAATCTGCTAGTTTTAAGAATTCTAAAGTGTTAACTGAATTGAGTATTGTAAAGACTACACTATTATTTAGGTTTTACTATTTTTTGAAATCTGTGAAATCATAAATTTCCTTTTTGTGGCAGCAGATTACAACTAAGTTATCTTTCTTTTTTTTGTACCTCTTTCTTTTTCCCTAGCTGCTTTAACTTACAGGGATTTTTTTACTCCCTAAGGCCCTAGGCACATAACTTAAATTTAGCATGTAATAGAAATGGAATGCATTGTAACATTTTTGAAAGTAATATAAGCACCTGGATGACTAAGCAAAGCAAAGCTCCAAGATTTCCATTCATGTCAATGCACACATCTAGGAACATCATGCAAAAAGTTAAACACAGATTGTCAGGAGCCATTTAAGCAAGAAATTTCTTCCTGGCTCTTTATTTAATGTAAGGCAGTTGCCAAGGAGGTCCCCATTTTCTGAAGCAGTGTAAGAAAGCAAACACACTGGTCCAACTTCTTCAAAGAACTGGAGCATGACTACTTGATGTTTGATGGTATTTGTACCTCTCTGGTATTCTCTTTCCATCCATCATTATCATCAGTTCATTGCCTCCCCTCAAATGTGAGAGAGTATATCCTTGTCTGTCTGCCAAGAAAAAGTCACTCTACCATGTATTCAAAGTGATTTATGAGCTGAAAGCAAAACAGAGGCACTGAATAACCAAACACAGATACATGCAGCAGTATCATTTAATCAATTACATTACCCACTTTTGTGATACACTTGTGAATTATGTTCTTTTTGCATGTATAATTAGAAGGCAGAACAGATGGTGAAAGCTTAGTCTAAAGGCCTTAGATAAAGCTTTAAAATAACCATTGCTGCCAAGTGATCATTCACTGTAACAGGATATATTTTTCATTAAGCTATGTTTTTGCCATGGTCTAATACACTAGATGGTAATGAGACTGTAAAAACATTACTCTCCAGGGTCTTACTCTACCAGAGTTCATTGTAATAGAATGTGAACATGGAGTGGAAGATTGGGGGTGGCTTTAAGGTACATTGTCATTGTTCATTTAAGTGTACTCTAAGGAATGATGACTGAACAATCAAGAGGATCATCTCTGAGAAGCCAGCACTACTTTGAGAGGAAGAAAATATTCTAATATGTAAGTATTAATGTTCTAGGGATGTTCCAAGCTCATATATGGACATTTATCAGTATGGAGCAGAGGAAAGTACTGAAAAAGAGAATTATGCCCAATCCATTTAAAGACTCTAATAACTAAGGGCAGAGGATAACATAAACCCATCTCCCTACAACCCTGATCATATCTTTTTCTCTCAGCACTGTACAGCACAACCTACATTATATATTGCATTCGTGCTCCCTGAAGGTCTTAGTTTTATTATTTGTTTATATCAGAAAGCAGTTGTAAAAGAGGTTTGGTGGTAGTTTAAAATATAACAGCTCTTTCTCCCTTGGTTTCATTTGGAAGCAAACCTGTGCTTCTGTATGCTTGTGGTTTTGTGTTTGCGTGTAGTCCTATCAAAGCAGATTAAAGAAAGATACATTCTTTCTAGGGAATAAGTAGGTCTAAGAACCCACGTAAAATAGCTGTAAAATAGGTATTTCCTCACGTACAGAATGCCTAGGACAGCTCCTGACTGCTTGACACAGTCTAGCAGCATCACAGAGGAGAGTCTTTGCACAGCTTTTGGATTCCCCCAGCACTGCAACACGGATGGACANGCTTTTGGATTCCCCCAGCACTGCAACACGGATGGACACACATTATATCTTGCTGGAGCAGGAAAAAACAAAAGGTAGTAAATTAGGCAGTGATTCAGCCGTTGACTTGTTTCTAGATCAGCCTGGTGATAAGTGGCCTTGTAAAAAATGCAACCACACCCTTGGAAAGTTCAGCCATCGTTGCAGATGCTGACTATTTGGTCAATGTGTTGGTCAAAGAGAAAGGCAGCACTGGATATGAAATGTATTGATTTTCAGGAAGAATTATTAACTACCAAGTACAAAA